>JAUCMR010021751.1:0-10148 GCA_032357425.1 Enteromius argenteus | reverse complement strand
CTTGCACCTGATGGTTCCACAGACCCAGACATTATTTGGGAGGAGATCCCTAAAAAGCATTGGGCTAGTGTAGAAATGATCTACATATAGCTTATAGCCTGAGCCCAATACTTTCTCATCTATCAGAGCCATCACTGAGTCGTAGCTCAGCCCTGTTCAGTTGACTTAGAGCTACGGGGGATTTGCCTTCATGAGTAAAAAAATCCCAGGTATAGGCATGAACTGGTCTGAACAATAGTTCATGTGGTGAAATGTCTGGCTCATCTGGTGTATGGCATCTATCTTCCGTGCCAGATGAACCAGATGGAATCCGCCTTCCTCGTCCTCTGTCTGTCTCTCTCGTGGAGCTTCTTCCTCTCCCGTGTCCTCTTTAACATACTGCATATTAGTGAAGGTGGCATAAACTTACTGATCAAGTGAGGTGTCTGAGAATTCTGCTTCTGGAAAAAGCATGTCTGGTTCATCATCGCTGGACTCCTCCCGCTCTTCATCACTTGATTTGCAAAGCTCATCTAAAATTTCTAAAAGTGTATAAAACTTTTTTTTCTGCCTCTTTGTATCCATGTCATGACCACGAAGTGTGCCGTGTTGAAGTACAAATAAAATGTTTGCTCTTAGTCCTTGCAGGTTTACTATGTTGACAAATGTTCAGCAGCAGTTTTCAAACTACAGGTGGACATGTGATTAGCAACAGGAGGCATTTAGATTTTGATTGGTTAATTGTATGTCAACGTCATGTTTCAACGATGCCATTGGTTGCTGAGAACTCAAGAGGGTTAGATACAGCTCTCACTGCTCTGTGTTCGTTGTTGAGTTACTAGAATGACTTTGCCTGATCATTTTTTAATACAAGTATGAGATTTTTCTGATCAGAAGCCTTTATCAGATACATCAAGTAGAGTGCTGATAAAGAAACCTCCCAGAAAATCAAAGTATGATTCATGTATCAACTTATGAAGACTAAATCAACCATGAAACCTTAATTATAAAAATAATTACATTCTCAATATTCTGAACAAATACTAGAAAATATATTTAGTTTTTTTAATTATGAGCATAAAAACTGAATTTAATTGATAAGTATGCTTGTTTGCTTTTCATAACAAATGCCACAACTCCTATTGTACTTATGATTTTTTTGCCTACCTTCTCTTGTTACAAATTAATAAATTATTGTCACTACATAATATTTTCTGCAAAACAGTGATCAAATATGAAAAGTACACACATTGAGCTTTCCAACGATGTATATTTTATCAGTGTTAGATCAGAGTAAATACAGGATATTATTGTTTTAAACATGTAATGGCAAATGGTAACAGTTAAACTGCTTTCTGTATTTTTTTTGTCTAGACCTGATTGAGAAGAGTCAAGAGCTGAAGGATTTGGAAGAGAAAGATCATGATTTAAAAATGGGAAAGAAGAAGAGAAAATCTAACACTTTTACCTGTCAACAGTGTGGAAAGAGTTTCACTCTAAAAAAAAAACTTAAAATCCACATGAGAGTTCACACTAGAGCGAAACCGTACTCCTGTCAACAGTGTGGAAAGAGTTTTGCGCTAAAAAGAAGCCTTAGACTCCACATGAGGATTCACACTGGAGAAAAGCCGTATACATGCTCTCTGTGTGGACAGAGTTTTGCACGTAAAAACACTCATGATTACCACATGAGAAGTCACACAGGAGAGAAGCTGTTTACATGCTCTCAGTGTGGAAAGAGCTTCACAACAGAACAAAACCGCAGAGTCCACATGAGGATTCACGCCGGAGAGAAACCTTATACTTGCTCTCAGTGTGGACAGAGTTTTACACATAAAAGCAATTTTAACTCCCACATGAAAACTCACACAGGAGAGAGCTTCACCTGCTCTCAGTGCGGAAAGAGTTTCTATAAAAAACAAAACCTGGAGGTCCACATGAGGATTCACTCTGGAGCAAAGCCGTACACCTGCACTCAGTGTGGACAGAGTTTTACTTATAAATACACTCATAGTAACCACATGAGAAGTCACACAGAAGACAAGCCGTTCACATGTGATCAGTGTGGAAAGAGCTTCGCAACAGAACAAAACCGTAGATCCCACATGAGAGTTCACACCGGAGAGAAACCTTACTCCTGTCAACAGTGTGGAAAGAGTTTTACGCAAAAAGGAAGCATTAGAGTCCACATGAGGATTCACACCGGAGAAAAGCCTTATATTTGCTCTCAGTGTGGACAGGGTTGTACACATAAAAGCAACCTTAACTCCCACATGAGAACTTGCACAGGAGAGAGCTTCACCTGTCAACAGTGTGGAATGAGTTTCATTCAAAAACAAAACCTGGAGGTCCACATGAGGATTCACACTGGAGAGAAGACTTATACATGCTCTCTGTGTGAAAAGAGTTTTACGCAAAAAGGAAGCCTTAAAGGTCACATGAGGATTCACACTGGAGAAAAGCCTTATACCTGCTGTCAGTGTGGAAAGAGGTTTACACATAAAAGCAATCTTAACTCCCACATGAGAACTCACACTGGAGAGAAACCTTATACATGCTTTCAGTGTGGAAAGAGCTTCACAACGGAACAAAACCGTAGATCCCACATGAGGATTCACACCGGAGAGAAACTTAAGTGATTAATGAGTTTCTCACACAGAGTTAGCCTTTGTATGTCATCTGTGTGGAGAGAGTTTTATTCTTGAATTTAGCCTCAAAACTCACACCGAAGAGAATTCCTGTAATTTCATATATTGAATAAATATATTATAAAGCATAATTTACATATAAAGAATCATTAACACATTTATGATAAAGAGTTTGTAGTGAGTGGCCTGTGGATGATTTTTGTTCTGAAGCAGACACAAATGTAATAATCAATGTGAACATAGTGTGTTATGATCATGTGTTGTCTGTATGTCAGGAGGCCCCAGCGAGGAGAGCGTAATGTGTACATGGAATCAAAATAGTAGATAAACTTTATATATATATATATATATAGTACATAGCGTATATTTGATAACATGAATGATGGTAATACAAAAACAAATTGCAAACTGGATTAAATAAAGAACATTACACTACACTTTCTGATTAATCTTAGTGAGAGAATGTACTGGAAACATATTCATCTGGAAGATACCTCTATGAAGTTAGCACCCCATAAAAAGAAAAAATGCATGTTGCCCAAATGTCTCCAAAACAAAATGCCAAAATTATGCCTTTTTGTTTGTGCTGCAAAAACGAACGTCTGTGCTGGTTTGTGTCATTAAAATAAACAGTGTATCTACTTTTCTTCTTCAGATATGGAGCTACGCTCCAGTTCATCCAAATCTCTCCAAACCGGTGTCATTCGTTTGTGCACGGTTTGGTTTTTTGATATTAAGTGATGTTTCTCCAAACGAGTTTCGAGAGGAGCACGCACGAATCGTATTGCCTAATCACCTCCTCACCTCACCAGCCAATCAGTTCCATCCTTCCCACTACAAATAGACCCATCTCCTCCCCTTCCGCTCCTCGCCTTTCTTTGCATGATCTCGCTCCACCAGTCAAGCTGCCTAAAAATACTCCCGATTAGTCGTCCGAGCTCAATCAAGGACCCAGCCCCCCTTCCAGTCTCCAGCCAGCCCCCCTGAATTCCCACGCGAGTCCGCTCAAGGCCACTAGCTCACGCGCTCTCCAATCCCTTCCACCCCATCTGCCAAAACAACCCATGCGAAAGAATCCAAGCCAACTTACTTACCTCACGCCGGCTTCCTCCTTCCCCATCGCTGGACTAAGCCCACGGTCGCCATTTCAATCCCAAACAGCTAAGCCAGCTTGCAACTTCCAGTCGCCGCCAGATGACGTCATACGTAATCCGCACATTCATTACATCAGCACGGCGCAATATTTCCCTTCCCCGTGGTCACGTAACATATTTTATCGCACCCAGTTCTCATTTTATAGTTTCATTGATATTTCTAGCCTAAAGCTTCTGTTGTCAGAAAAAGGACAAATATAAATAGTGATGTGAATTTAGCCTTTGTTACCAGAACTCTCCCTCTGCCAAGGCTGTGTTTTTCCCATCCCTCCCTGCCTCAAGACGAGGCTGTTTCCCTTCCCGCCTCAAGACAAGGCCGTCACCCTCCCTGCCTTGGACTAGGCCGTGTACCTGCCGCCTCAGACTAGGTCGTTTACAGGTCACCTCTGCCTTGGCCGTCGACCCATAGCCTTAGACTAGGCCGTTTACAGGTCGCCTCAGCCAAGGCCATTACCCTCCCCGCCTCAAACGAGGCCGTTAGCCCGGACAAGGCTGTTTACTTGCCACCTCAGACGAGGCTGTTTTTCCCTCTTTACCCCTTTTGTTATTGTCTGCATTGCTCATTTCTTTTCATTACATAGCACTAACCCATGTTTCTGCTCTACTGACAGGTCGCCGGCTCCTTTATAAAATAATCCACAACAAATTACATAAAACATGTTTGAAACTAAAATATTTAAAATGAAAATTACTTATTCAGTTACTTATTCGATTACATGGAGATGGCGGGGCTTGTGGCCTATAGTGGGACCAACCACCTCTGGGGTGATCGAAACGAAACAAAATTGTTGCACGACACATTGCAGTTACACATGATTATTTTCTATTATTTCCAGCTTTTACTTATTTGAACAATGCCAGAGGCTGGTATTATGAGCACTTCAGGTGTGTTTACACGGGGTGTGAGCATAAACGCTTGACGGTTTTCTTGACGGCATGAAGTTTGGCATTGGTCATGGTCATAGCAGCGTCAGCCAATTGAAATTAGACAGGTACTCAATAACAAAAACTTGGATACAGCTTCATTGTCATTCAACATGGACGCCAATATGGTTGCATTAGCGATAGCTGATGTGGTTACTGTGAACTGTTCAACGCAAGTTGAGACGACATGGTACTCGGTGCTTCAGGGTACATTCGAATCTCAGAAAGCAACAGGGAGAGTATCACGGACTTGTTTGGGAGCTGCGTCTGGATGGGGTACTGTTTGAGCGGTTCTTCAGGAAGTCCCCGGACACCTTCAACAAGACAAGAGCTGATTCCGTGATGCAGAAGGCAATTGGGCCTGCCCAGCAACTCACTATCTGTCTTCGGTAAGAATAACTTTGTATTACTGCATATTTTTTAAATACACACACATACATACATGTAAAAACCAAGCTCATGGTCGTTGGTAAAAAAATTTAATTGAATGTCTGATTGTCCGATTGTCTGCGTAGTAAAAGGTATGTGTGTGTGTGTTTGTGTGTGTGTGTGTGTGTATATATATATATATATATATACAGCAATATATATATATATATATATATATATATATATATATTTATGTGTCTTTACTGTATAATTCTATTTTTCCCCCAGGTACTTGGTAACTGGAGACTCATTCAGAACTACCGCCTTCAGTTACCGACTGGGCCATTCTACTGTCGTAGGCATTGTGCAGGATGGAGCCAGTGCATTTTGGGAGGCTTAGTGGAAGACACCATGCCAGTTCCAAAAAAGGAGGACTGGAGGGCAATAGCTGACCAGTTCTATGCACACTGGAACTTTCCCAATTGTCTCGGAGCAATCGATGGGAAACATGTCTTCTTGCAAGCGCCTCTCGCTGGTACTCCTGGCTGTTGTGGATGCCAACTATCTCTTCCGTGTGATGGATGTTGGTGGCTATGGCAGGACCAGTGATGGTGGGATCAATATACTGTGTTATACTAGTTGAGGCCTGAATGACCGAGAGTGAACTGTGCATATGAAAGGTGAAGTTCTCATGACCTGAGCTTGAAAGGTTCCATTATCCTAGTGCCAGGTGCAGACCATCAAAGACATCTGAATTATGAAATCACCTCCAATTAAAGGGAAGCTCTATATTTTTTGGCAAGAGTGCAACTTTTTAGCAAGCCACCATGAGGTAATGCACAGGGAGGACATCAAGATAAAGATGGTCAACCAATCAGAAATTATAAACAAAAATAGACGGGCAAAGATAATGGTAGTTGACCAATCAGCACAATAGGAAAGTAAGGGTTTCATCTCTGAAGGTATAATATGTCTTGTATTAACAATCAGAAGCTAGAGGCAGTCTGATGTGGCGGCTGTTCTTCTCGGCTTTGTTACTTTAATAAAGTCTTTATTTCTTCAACATCTGAAACTCTGCTGTTTGAGCCTTTCTGTCTGCACTGATTGAGACTGAGACAGACAACAACCTCTCTGGGCCACGACAGGGACACTCCGGAATTCAGCGTTTGGAGAGAGTCTGAGAGATGGTACGCTGGACTTACCACCAGATGCTGCTGTCCCTGGAGCAGAGCATCGTGGGCCCCTTCCCTTTGTCTTTGTGGGAGATGAGGCCTTCCCGCTCACTACAAACTTCCTGCGGCCATACCCTGGACCTCACATCCCACCAGAGAGAAGGGCATTCAATTACCACCTCAGCCGTGCTAGGTTGGTAGTTGAGTGTGCCTTTGGCATCCTCTCTGCTCGCTGGCGGATGTATCGTCGTGTCATCGCGACAAGTCCAAAGGTTGCTGAGGCATGTGTGCTGGCCACATGCGTGTTGCACAACTTCCTCTGAAAGAAACTGCTGGAAGGTCGGAGATGCACACCCACAGCTGGACCTGCCAATGAAGCACCTTCAGCTCCAGAGGGCCTGAGAGATGCACCAAGGATGGGCTCCAACAATGCAAGCCGTAGAGCCATCCAACTCCGGGACACATACTGTGCCTATTTCAGCCAGGAGGGTGCAGTGCCATGGCAGCCGAGTGCATAGAGGACTCCAAAGGCTCTTTTCAGAGCCCACCAAAGGCTCTTTTAAAAGCCTCCAACAGCTCTTTTAAGAGCTACCTACACTTTATGTGAAAAGAGCACATTTCAATTATGTCATAAATGTATATTATTCTGTATTTTATTCCATTGCCTTGTATGACAATCTATTTCATGTTTACATTTTCAGGTTTTTAATCATGATCTGTGCAGATTTCTGGAGAGAACATACAAAGGTCTGCATCTGTTAATACTGCTGATATGAGGTAAGTAAAAATGGCATATATTATGCACATACATAGACCGCTAAACACACATATACACACATGTACACATATGTGAGTGTATATACATATATATATATATATATATATATATATATGTTTATGTATGTATGCATATGTGTGTATACATGTTTTTTGTGAGAGAAAACACAGCACAAGCATGAGTTCGTTTTAATTGGTTTATGTAAGTAGAAATGTGTGTGTGAATGTGTGAAAAAAAAATCATTTTTAATTATTATTATTATTATTATTAATAGTAATTATTTAATTAGATTTTTTATTACAGGATGACGTCAGCAGCCTCCAGTTCTGCCTGGTACACAAGTTGGTGGATCTCAAAACGCAGCCTTGCTCTACTCGTCAGAGGAAGTCTGCGAATAGATGGTAAGAGGCTTTTAAAGAACATTTCATCTTCATCCTCTGGAGATGTTTGAGGCTGTGGGGGACGTGGCAGTGACGCCATCTGTGTCAGGGGCTCGATTGCTGATAGCATTTCCCTTTCAACAGCTGACATTTCATGTCCCTTTCTTTTCCTTCCCTTGTTGGCAACCCTGGTTTCCTCCTGCTCAGTCTGCCTTCCTGCCATGGTCTGTCTGCCTGCCTCTGTCTGTCTGACTGTCTTCCTCATTCCCTGTCTCATCTCTGCCTGCAGGTGCTTGCTGGGAATTGCTCTGCCTGGCTGTCCTCTGGATCTGGACTGAGGGATCCTCGGACAGAAGATGAGCTGGGTAAAAGGGATGGAGGCCTGTGGACATTACTGGATGTCTCCCTATCAATAATAAATGGTGCGAGAAACCCCATCACCGCCATAAATCGCCATTGCTGTGTGACGGAGGACCCTGCTCCACTCCTTCTCATCTCCCTTTCTTTGTTTTTTTCTTTCTTAAACCTGTCTCTCAAAGACTTCCACCTGGTCTTGCATATGTCCTCTGAGATGCAAAAAAGAGAAATAAACAGTTCCTTCATATAAACCTGTTTGTCAATTATTTATAAAATGTGTAGTTATGAAATAAATATGAATATTGGGGAAAAGAACAGTTTAATAACGTTAATAATATAAAAACCCTGTATATATTTGTATATTTAATATATATAATAAATAGTAAAAAATCACCCACCACTCTGATCATGTATATATTTTTTATATGAAATGTAACCTAAATTTCTGATGGCCGATGGAGCGCTATTCTTTGTATGGTAGTTGTCATTCACGGGTCCAATACACACCAGATTCACCAACTGCCACCTCCTTCCATGCCTGGTCTCTCCGGTATGAATCCCGGTACATGAAAAGCGATTGGTCATAAAGGACCGGGTGATTGCCCACCGCAATAATTAGTTTCTCCTCCATTTTCAAATTTATCCTCAGTTTGCTGCTCTTGAACAGGAAGAACATGATTGGCTGCCGCCTGGCTACAGTATTTGCATAGAACGATCCTGATTGGCTGACGCTTCCGTCAGCGGCGTTGCTTGCGGCAGAAGTTGAAAAATTCTCAACTTCTGCCGCGAGCAACGCCAGTCAAGCGCCGCCAACGGATCCACAATTCTTTTCGGCAACGCTTGACGTCACCCATTCAAAGTCAATGGGAAGCGTTGACGCTGACGCCCCGTGTGAACACACCGTTCGAGTGAGTGGGGACTTTAGTGTGCTGCTGGAAGCCAAAACTCTCAAGGCAAGATAAAAAATTCCTGGTAAGAGAGTTGCTGTTATCCATATGAATATTAAAATCTCCTAGCAGTATAACATTAGGTGAAAGGCTGGAGAGATGCGTCATGAGTGCAGCAAAGTCATTTAAAAAGGCAGTATTAGATTTTGGAGGACGGTAAACAGTTGCTATAATGGAGGGAGTTGGTCCAGATAGTTGGCACACTGTAGATTCAAATGAATGAAACACCTGAACCGACACCGGCGTGACTCTCCATTTCTCGCAGTAGATTATCGCTAGACCTCCTCCTCGTCTGGCAACACGCGGTTGTGCGATGTAAACATAGCCCGGAGGAGTAGCATCGTTAAGTTGAGAAAAGTCCTTAGGTTGTTGCCAGGTCTCCGTTAAACCGAAAATGTCAAAAAGATCCTTTGCTTGTCAGTGAGCGGATGTTGAGTAGACCGAAGTTGACAGTGGCATTATCGGACTTGACAACACTGCTTGTCGACCAAGCTAGGATGGCGAGGACACTGTGGTCAACAGTCCGAACGGTGTTACGTGGAGGGCGACGAGAGGTGGACCAGATGGATTTTATTCTTGTTGAGTTGTCATGATGAAAACTCCGGCGGGACCCACGGTGGATGTATCTCCGGCGAGGCTGGCGAGCGATGTCCGGATGCAGGTGTAGCTCAGCAGGCAGAGTCGCATGCAGGTGGAGACGCAACCGAAGAAGTTCCAGGGTGGGTATTGGAGCAAACCTGTCGCAGGTTGGTATACAAGCAACAGGAGAGACCACACCAGTATTAGCCAGATACAGACCCTGCCAGTCCACATTGCTAGACGAGGATTTGGCAGTCAGGGCGTCAAGATGAGCAGGTCGAAGCAGGACAACAGGGAAACTCGGCAATTGAACAGCCGAACAAAGCCAATCAGGTATGCCCGTGATTTTAAAATCAGTTAAAAGTATAAAAATCCGTTAAGGTATAAAACCCAAGTAAAAGTTCAAGCAGAGTTTTCTCAATCAGATCAGGTAGACACAGGTGAGCAGCGTTCGCTCACTTCAGGAAGTGATACAAAATACAACACAAAAGTTGACAATACAATATTTGATGTCTTTATTTGATGCACTCGACCATACCACTGGATAGTAATCTAATTAAGTAAGAGCCATTGCCTGCACAATTTTAGAGATACAATACTGTGGCAAAAATTTTACACATCTCTTAATAACTGATAAACCTCTTCCCATAACAATTATCATATTATCAATCTGTTTTGACCACTAACCTACTATCAAGAATAACTCCGAGAAGCCTAATTCCTATACTTGTTCAATAGGCACTTTTTACAGACAAATTTAATTGTGGTTTACATTTAACCTTGGTTCAGTTGTGCGCGCTTCCTCATAAAATGTTTGCAGGTTTGGCGTGCTGTCCGGGGAGCGGGCCGAGAGAACGGCGG
>JAUCMR010021750.1:0-10151 GCA_032357425.1 Enteromius argenteus | reverse complement strand
TATTTCACCTTTTTTTGTTAAGTACATAACTCCACATGTGTTCATTCATAGTTTTGATGCCTTCAGTGAGAATCTACAAATGTAAATGGTCATGAAAAAAAAAAACATTGAATGAGGTATGTCCAAACTTTTGGCCTGTACTGTATATATATATATACATATATATATATATATATATATATATTTTTTTTTTTTTCTTTTTACATTTTTTTAAAATATTGGTAAACTATATATTTACAGTATGTATATATTTCATGGGATACAACTACATCTGCACAAAATAAGTATAAATAAGAGTTTCCATATAACCTGGTGATAAAAGCATTGCCCTCCAAATGGCTCTAAATTTCAAAAACTACCTCATGACTGAATTGTCATATTTATTTATTCAGTGTAACGTAAGGAAAATGTGCCAAAACCGAATCCACATATTAGTCTCTGAGGCTTCAGTGGTACTTCATTATCTCATTTGTTCTCAATCAACCGGAGCATGTCGTGACTCCCTAAAAGCCTGCACGGGTCATTGCTATTTCATTGGGTCCATCATTGATCTGCCACTCGAGGACAACCGCAGGATCCTACATCATTAGGCCGATGCATTCTCAAGAGCTTTTGTCACTGATTGGCTCCGATTGTATTGTTGTCATGGAGATCTGCGGCCCAGGCTGCAGTTTGAAGTGTAACGTGAAATAAAAAAGTATGAATATAAAATGAAAGTAATGTCCCGAGTTCAATAGCATCATTTTCTTCTCAGTACAAGTGCAATAAGAATATAAATTTAGTCATCAAGAAAAAAAAGTCCAGATTGTGTGACTAACAAGAAAATGGTGTTTGGCTGTTTTTCCATCCACTCACTTTAAATTAAACATAAACAGATGCATACAACTAATTAGAATTCAGGACAGGAAATCAAATGCTAATTTGACATGTAGCCGATAGTTTTCAAGCAATTAATTCTGTGTGTGTACTCGTCCTGAATTCACCAATCAACGGTTCATACCGCAAGCGTCTTAAACAATAACCCTTTTGGCATCTGCCATGTAATTATAAAGCAACAAGCTTGTCTTAGCGATTAAAACTTCTAAGAATTTCTTTTGTTGTGGCAATGGTTTATAAATAGTCTAAAGACAGGTATTAGTCTAATGAGGGTCTAGTCTGGAGGAAGAGACGCGTGATTGGAGCTGATTAGCTTCATTGAACAAAGGATCAGGAGGGCTGCTGCCGCTGGAAGAATATGGAGCTTGAAAAGGTCCTGCGATTCTTTAAAGCTTCTTTCTGTGCTCTCGCAGACTGTTTCACTTTCATTAAGATTAAAATACAAATTGAATACTTAAAACAAGGGCTTTATGCTGCATATGTTAATAGGACACAGTCTACTGGAACATTCATTAAAGAGCCAGTTACAGCTCTCACAGTCTGTTGTGTCTGTCTGAATCACCTGTCACCTGTCAATCAATCATGAGCCTCAAAAAAAGAAAAAAAAAAGAAAACCTTGCTTAAAGTGCAAAGAAAGAATATTGAAATTCAAAATTTAATTATGGATTACTTTATTCTGTTTGGTAAATAAATAAACTTAAAAACCATGTAATCATTGCAATAAATATTTTTAAAATAGTTTAAATTAATATTTATATTAATATTGTTATAAAATATGTTCTCCCCTTTCACCCCTAGTCTGATAAAAATCACAGAAATCACAGACTTTAGACACCTAATCCTTTAAAGCTATTTTTTTTTATTTTGTCAGTGTATTTATTTATTTACAAATATATATTTAAATTATTTTATTAATTTTATTTTGATATTTAAATATATAAGTAAATATACAATATTTCTGTTAATATTGCTATTTCTGTTCTGTTTTTTTTTTAAATAAACCTGCAGTTTAAGGAAAATATATATGATATTTTTTTTGTTTAATTTAATATTTCTACTCTATTTTCTAAGTGGGCTTCCCACATAGCTGATTTCTTCTAATATCACTCCCCAATCTCTTTCTACTCCCAAATTAAAATATTATATATACAAAAATCTGTATGTATGCATTTGCTTTTTGCTTTATAATTAATATCTTTTGATTAATAATTAAAATTATTTTAATAAAGGTTTTCATCACTGTACTAATTTGTCTTTAAAAGTAAGTGAAATTCTTTTATTACTATGTTCTCACCTACAGTGTAATTTCATATAAAGTCTGCTAACAGGCTCTCTGGAAACTCTTAAGGCACACAGACCTTCTACAGCTAATCCTTTAATGTTATTGAGAAGGAATATGGTTTAAGGTGAGCAGTGTAAGAGAAAAATCGAGGTATCATTAGCATACTGGGAGTCCTGTGGAATTAAACTAATTGAGTTGTGGTTGCAAGTCGGTCCTCGGGAGAGATTACTGTTTTGTATAAATTACCACTTTTCTTAGGAAACCTGCATTGTAATTATTCTGTACCTGGCAGGTTAACTAGATGCTTCTTTTCAGGAGAATTTCAGACACATTTTAGGTTTTTTTTTGCAACCCTCTGACTGTCTGCTGACATTTCCTCATGACATTTACCCACTGCCTGTAAACCTGCTCAGCAGGAGGACATTCAGAATAGCGTTTACTTTTTGGACGAAGGTGATTGGTGCTGCTGTCTGCGCTGAGCTGGCCCTGATGAGTGTGTAAGTAGGCCGGTTCATGTACTCTAGCTTCCTTCACACCCGTGTGGGTGTCACACCTGTGATACTGATTGCTGAATTTTTTTTTACTGTCACCTCGGTTCAGGAACAAGATTGAATCCTCTCTAACTGGCCTGCAATCCAACTCTTTGAGCTCATACTGTTGTTCCTGATTTTGTAATTGGATGATTTGATTGTAATCGGCTACTATTTATACTTTTGATTAGGAATTTTGAAAAGAGTTTGACCCCACATTGTTTGTGCTACGGACATAATTGAAAGTGCAAATCAGGTGGCTTTTTGAGAACAGAGGTACTATTACTTTCATTCTAAGCTTCTTTAGTTTTTTTGTCACCAGACAATAAAACAATTGAAAATATTGAACTTTAAGCACTCAGAACATTGCAAAAATTCTTAAAGGTATTGTTCACCCAAAAATAAAATGCAAAATGAAATACAACGGCTGATTACTCACCCTCAGGTCGTTCAAGATGTCCTTCAAGATGTGTTGAAAATGAAAATGAAATTCCATGCAATAACACAGCTCTGAATGAATACATCCCGCAAAGTTTTAAATCTGAAAGTGCACCGTGTATAAAGTTAATGTCTTTCAAAAGAAGAATGAACTCTGAATCATTGAAACGAGTTGTTTTAAAATGAGTCCCAAGCTGTTTCATGTTGACGTTAAAATGAACCATTAGCATATTTCCCGCCCAATTGTTGGTCTTTTCGCGTTGGTCTGAATGAAAATGCTAATTCATTCTTTGCCACTAGGTGCCACTTTTGGAGCCTTAAAAGCTCACAAACACTGCTTTAAATGAAATAAATAAAAAATGAAATGAAAAAAATAATTGCACAAATCATTTGGGAGTCGTTGAAAAAATAAGGAAAAAAATAAATACATATTATAAGAAAATAAAAGTGTGTTTTTTTTTTTTTTACTTTGCATGCATGCCAACCTGTTGTTTGGAACTCCCAAAACCAAAATATGAACCTTTCATAACCTATAATAGGGCACTTTAAACCATCTGTTTTGCATTGTCTTTACTTATATATGGTGCTTGCTCTCTGCATAATTTTCTCCTGATTTAGACAAGATGACTGTTTCACTGTTAATTTATGGACTGCAATGTGGATTACTTTCAATTATTGAATGTTTTCATCACCTGTTTGAACTCTCATTCTGACGGCACCCATTCACTGCAGAGGAGGACCACTGGTCCTGCTTTTTGTAACATTGGACTTTTGCATCTTTGCAGCTTTTTTGCATCAGTTTGTTGAGCACTTGATAATAATGAATATAATGGAAATTTGATATTTTTTCTACACCGTGCTCAATGTGACATTCCACCTCACTGTTGTGGTTTGTAGATGACAGATCCTCTACCCAGAACCTCTCCGTAGGCAAAGCTTGTTCTGGATGGGTGATTTCACAGTCTTTGACCAGTTCCCATGGCAACATCTCAAGTGAAAACATTGAAAAATTTAACATTTTTTGATCCTCGGTGGATCTGTGTCCTACCTTTCTGTGATCTGCTGTCGCACTGATGTACAGTGTATCATAAAAATGGAACCCCACAAAGAAAATACTCATTTATATTTCTAGCTTTGATATAAATCTAAGCACCTTTCATTGACTGAAAGAGTGCAGGGTTTCTCGACAGGGTTTGCATCACATTGTAGGTTTTACTTTTTAATGACCTCTTTTTTTATTGTGAAAAAGTAAACAAATATGTCCTGAGAATTGAACAGTATGCGATGGGAATATTACAAATTTTATAAGATTTTAGGGAATTCTCTGAAAAGGATTTTATCCTTGTTTTCAAGCCTATTAGTTTTTCTACGATAACATGATGTGATATGGTAAGTTTCATTGTTTTTCTCTGCTGTCCGTGACCTATTTCTTGGTCACAATCGAGTCGAGAATCACCACTGGTGTAACCTAGCCAAGGTTTAATGAATGCAACGGGAGAAGTGCTCTTCTTATAGAGCAAACAGAGCTTGGGCATGTTTCTGGCTCTACTAGAGCTTATATTTACATATTCCTCTAAAATGAACATCTTTTTGAATAATGAATGCAAATGAGATCCAGCCGACTGAGTATGTGTGGATCAGTGGAGGAATTTTTCTGTCTCCATGTGTTCTCTCTCTTTCTGTTTCTCACATCCTCTAAGTGTGAGTATCATGCTCAAATAAACCACAGCACTGAAGACTTCTGTGTGAGGAGGGGGAGGGGTAGATTACATGTCTAGTAAATATAGGATGAAATATAGGATGATGTCTTCCTATATATGAGTAGTATCATATATAGTCCAGTCCACTTTCCAGCTTAATTTAGCCAATAACCACTTATGCAAACAATAGTCTGACTGTGACTGACACCTCAGTTCATTTTGGTTCTGCATTGTATACAATAAATACATTTAAATATAAATATAAATGTATTTAGGGGTGGGTTTATACACAATAACACCAAACTAGCATTCAAATAATCACCTGTGAGAAAAGGCTTTTGCAAACTTTTAAAATAAATTCTTAGTTTGGAAATTATACCCTTTAAAAGGATATATTTCAGTGCAAACATGTTTTGAAGCACGTTTTGTTCAAATGTAAATGCTATTAGCTGAGCTTTTTGACAACTTAAGTATTATTTAAAGCCGCAGTACATAACTTTTTTTTGAGTTCAGAATTTACAAAACGTATATAATGAGCGAGTACACCATGTATCTATTTTCCAAATCTTGTTTTTGGCTCGCCCTGATCACTGTACACCTATAATAACTGTTTATATTCAAACTATTTAGACTAGTTCGGGTAGGTACCGCTGCGGAGTAGCCCAGTACCTGTGCGATTCGTCATAGACATAAACTGTGAAGCTCCAATTTAGTACATATGAAATATACTAACTAAACAATCAATAACTCACTTCATTTAAAACTATACTCAAGAACTACACATGCTCTAGTTTGTTAACACATCAAAGCAAACATACTTTAATTTTACATTATTTCTCAAATTTAATTACACTTTTACAGTGTACAGTTTGTAATACAATCATGAGACTATAAATAAGTGGTTTTATCAACTTATCTACTGTATGTACAGCAAGTACAGTTTATTAAATGTGACCCTGGACCACAAAACCAGTAGAGTACATTTTTAGAAATTAATATTTATGTGTCAATTTATTTGAATGCTAAATAAATAAGCTTTGGTTTGTTAGGATAGGACAATATTTGGATGCAATATTTGAAAATCTGGAATCTGAGGGTGTAAAAAAAATCTAAATACTGAGAAAATGACCTTTACAGTTGTCCAAATGAAGTTCTTAGCAATGCATGTTACTAATCAAGAATTAAGTTTTAATATATTAATGGTAGTAAATTGACTTAATATCTTCATGCAATATGATCTTTACTTAATATCCCAATGATTTTTGGCAAAAAAGAAAAATGTATCTTTTTGACCCATACAATGTAAAATGCTTGTGGTCCAGAGTCACAAACATACTTATTATATATACAAATAAATACAAATATACTTAAGATATAAAGATATAAAGTACACTACAGATGCACATCCAGCAGAACCAAGCACACTGCTTACTGCAAAGTGTCTGCAATCAAACTGATAGAAAACAACTTTTCAAAACCTGATGATAAAGAAAAGCAAAATTATTATGAAAGAACATTACAAAATAGGGAATTAAATTATGCAATGAAAAGCCAATGAATCCATTCATGAACATGACAGAGTCTAGCTCTGACCTTGTGGTCACCATTCAATGCTGCATCAGGTGCAAACGAAAAGGAGTGTAGCATCCTAAAACTCTCGGTACCATTTGCAAGCTTTTGTTTGTGCAAACTCCATTCTGTATAAAGTCATAGTTCAACCAAAAATCTAAACTCTGTCATCATTTACCTGCCCTCATCTCTGCATGATTTTCTTTCTCCTGTAGTAAATAACAAATACATTTTAAAGGTGAGGTGATGGGTCCCAACAGTTTTGCAAACTGTAAACTGGGTCAGAGCAAAACAGGTTGACATTCACTGGACAAACGTTCTCAGAACTTTTCAGCTGAGACGCAAGGTTACATCACCTGTGAAGCGCCGGGTGATAAATCCAGAGGAAGTTTGGGTTATTGACCCCAGAGTTTCTATCAGGCATTGTGCTGATAGCACAATAGATCAAGCCTGCAAAGAGCAGATATGAGGAAACAGTACTCTGAGAGAAACGTTCTTCATCCGGATGTGATATCAAAACCAGATCGCCTTCTACGCCTATGTATCCTGATCTACGGCTTAATTTAGATATGAAACGAATCCATGTTTCTCAAGGGTGATTGTGCTCTGCATCTTCTGAAAGCAAGAAGTTTGTTTTGATTAGCTTTTATTTTCAATTTATTTGTTCTTACATCAACAATCAATACGGAAGAGCGTGTCTGATTTAGTGGCTAAACTCCAAAGAAAATCCAATCCATCCGACAAATCTATCTTCCTGGCAATCCTGTCTTATGGCAAAATGCTTCTCTGAAAGTTTTTGGGCCTAAAAATGGGCCAATTTCTGTCTTCAGTCAGGTGAATGTCTGGCGAATCACAATTTAACATGTGTGACCACAAAACAATATTAGGATAATATTTGACCGAGATACAACTATTTAAAAATCGAGTATCTGAGTGTGCAAAGAAACAAAATATCGGGAAAAATGGCTCTAAAGATGTCCAAATGTAAGTCCTTACCAATACATATTACTAATCAAAAATTACATTTTGACATATTTACAGTAGGAAATTTACAAAATATCTTAATGGAACATGATCTTCCCATAATATCCTAATGATTTTTGGCATAAAAGAAAAATGTGTAATTTTGACCCATTTGACCCATGGCTATTGTTACAATATACCTGTGCAACTTCCGACTGTTTTGTGCCCCAGAGTCACATTTAATGTATTAGTACTGAAAATATATTTAAAAATAGCATCATCTGTTAAAAAGCAGAATTTTTCACCTGCTAAAAAGACTGGCATTAAATCTTTACAAAGACTGATGTAGGCTGGTCTTTGCATGTTATATATTTGTGTAGAATGACCTGCATAATTGACTGTTGTCCTGGTCAATTGATTTTCTATACAGATGTGCTGCTTTCGTGGTTCCTGCATTACTCCATGTTGTCTTTTAATCTTTTAATCAATTTCTTTAAATCAATATTCCATGTCCATTCATTAATTAATTTAAGTAGATATGTAATTAGCATGATAATGTCCAGTCTGCCAATAATCATCGAAGAAATTAATTGCTCTGATACAATTCCTGATCGCTCTGTCTGGACGTATTTTGTGATCAAACAGCTGACTGTACATTACAATTCCATTATTTTTCCAACTGAAAAATCACTGAAAACATGGATATTTCATATTCTTGTACATAAAATACAAGGTAAAAATGTGTTATGATTAACATAATACCTACCTACATTAGAGATGCCCAAACAAGGGCCCCAGGCCAAAGTTGGCCCATGATGACCTTTGATTTGGCTCACCATGTATTTCAAGTCATAAAAATAGCCTAATGAAAAAAAGTATTAATTCAAAATGAATAAAATGTTTTCTGGTGTAATAGTGCTAAAAAAAAATTGTAAAAATTAAACATAATAATAATAATAAAAAAACGATGAATGTGCATTATTACATTAACAATAATGGACAAAATCAATACTTGTAGGTCTAAATAAAGCAAAATGATAATATAATATAAAATTGTTGATAATATTAAATAATTTATATTAAATAATATAAATAGTTGAACAAAACCAAAACATCAACACAAATAAATAAAATAAATAAGTTATAAAAATTATGTTTTTAGAAATCACTCCTTAATAATAATAATAATAATAATAATAATAATAGTAATATGTTCCTGAGATTTATATACCAGTGCTTATGAATGGTTTTGTGGCCCAGGGTCATATTTAATGTACTGTATTTATTTATTTATTATTATTTATTATTTAGTATTGAAAATATGTTTTAAAATAGCTTAAGTTTTATAATTTATAATTTATATATATATATATATATATATATATATATATATATGTAGATATATAAACAGATATATCTTTTCAATTTCTGTCTTGAAGTTTTATAAGTTTGAGATTCTGGTAAACTGACAGCAGCACACAGAATGCTGATTTTCAGATTTGCAATCTCCCATTAGGGTACTTATGTAAATAGTTGCTGTTGGGATAAATATCGAATGTATTGATCATGATCTCTCTCAGGTCCTTGACCAGGGGTCATATGACTTCCTATAAACCTGAAGAAGTGTCAGGAGGCCTCTATACTTCAGCAGGCTGTGCTAATGCCTTGATGTCCTAAATTATCCAAAGCAGTCCTCTACCTAAAGCACAAACTCAGGTAATGAGGTAATGACAAAATCCATAACTGCATTACGCTCCTTTTTAAAAAGTTACATTTTTAGCAACTTTTAAGTCAGCTTACTTTGTGGGGGGAAAAAAGTAATCTCAGAGTGCACTGCACTTTGGAACAGACCTATCGTTAATTCTTTACACTGCCTTTGTGCAGCTGAATGAATATTTATGATTTCTTACATATTAATGTGTTTCTTTGCGTCTTGAAGAGGCACATCACAGATCCACTTTCAACATCGCAAACTTGAATCTCTAATCTCAGTCAATAAAACAGAATGGAGGTGTTGTTGCATATAAATCCTCTCATTGTACATCACTCATCAGCATGAAATCTTCAAACCCACTCTGGTCAGACTCGCCCCCTTCTGTGTAAGATTACACAAACACACCACGCTATTGTTAAATCTCTGAAAGCCGTAAGACAGGTGCATGGAGGAGATAATATGTGATAAAGACATTTATTCTTGGTTTCCAAGTTTTTAAAAGCTTTGAAGATATTCAATAGAAAACTGAAGGCATTGAGAGAAAACTGCTACGATTTCAGCACAAACAGGGGCAATGGTCAAATAATATAAAAAAATAAAATAAAATAAAAACACTATCAAAAAATATAATAACAAAAATAGCACAACATGAAATACACAGCCAATAAAATAAAAATGTAAATAAAATAAAAACAGCATAACATAAAATAACTCAAACATAGCATTACATAATATATATATATTTTTTTATTTTATTTTATTTTTTTTTATATAATTTTTACAAAAATTAACGTAATTAAAACATAAAATACAAAATCAATAAAACTGAAATGTAATAATAATAATAATAAAATAAAAATATCATGAAAATATAAAAAAGAGCTTAACAAAAATAGAATTACATGAAATACTAAAATAAAAAATTGAAAAGTAATAAATATTATAACAAAATAACATAAAAATGTAATTAAACTGAATTAAATTAAGATAGTAGCTTAATATAATAGCTTAATAAAAAAAGCACAACATAAAATACACAGACAATAAAATAAAAATGTAAATAAAATAAAAATAGCATA
>JAUCMR010021749.1:0-10154 GCA_032357425.1 Enteromius argenteus | reverse complement strand
CTGGTCTTTGGGTCTTAACTGTTTTTCCCTAACAATGTGTTTTGTAAAGGTGTTGTGTTATAGTTTAAAATAAAAAACTTACATGGATGGAAAACATTGTGGAAAACATTATTTCACTGTGATATGTATATGTTGTTATTTTGTTTAAAATACAAATTGTGATTACTTAACTTCTCATTTAATATCCAGTGATATTATAGATCTATTGTTTACTTTCTAAAATATATAATTATATACATGTATAATTTGCCACGGTAAACGTTTTAACTATAAAATGTACAGAAATTGTAAATATTACGTACATGTATATGTAACTATAAATAATACAAAACGAAAGATTAAACAAGTTTTAAATATGCAATGTCTTAAAATTTTGTCCGGAACCATCAAGGCGACGGCGTCATGCCCGGACCATATGCGTCGGAAGTGGAGGTGACGTATTTCCGCTTTTAACTGGAGCTCCACTCGCATCCACAGTCTGCAGCCAGACCCTTCTCACATCACTTAGTGAATTTAGGCAACATATAAAAACAAAATAAAATAAATATTGAAAGCCTAGTTAAACTGTGTGTACAAATAGTTATTACAAAAGACCCAATACACAAAACAGATTTTGTATTTTATTACGTAGGAAACATTATACATGGTTATATGTGACATTTAAAAAAAAAAAAAAAAAATTCATCAGTGAAAAAGTTAAATTTAAAAGTTTATTGGGATTTACCACAAAAAATACAAAAGAAAGCATTTTTAACGATCGTATGAAATATGAATATGTATGATGTGTAATTGATATCTAGAAGTGAAATTGAAATAATAAAAGCAAAGGAAAATATAGCAATGGATAAAATTTAAAAAGCGCAGTAACAAATGAAAGTGATAATATATATTTCAGTATACAGTTTGCATGAACATTACCATCCATTCTTTTAACATTATGACCCCGTATTAGCACACAATCTTAAAGGAATAGTTCACCCAAAAATGAAAATTCTGTCATTATTTATTCATCCCTGAGTAGTTCCAAACCTGCATGAATTTATTTGTTCTGCTGAACACAAAGGAAGATATTTTATATCTTATCTATATATTTTATTTGTAACCAGGCTGTTTTGGGTCACCATTGACTTCCATAGTAGGAAAACAAATATAATTGAATTCAATGGTGACCCAAAACAGCCTGGTTACAAACAGTTTTTTTTTTTTTTTTTTTCAAAATATCTTCCTTCGTGTTCGGTAGAGCAAAGAAATTCATACAGATTTGGATCTACTCAAGGATAAGTAAATAATGACAGAATTTTAATTTTTGGGTGAACTGTTTCTTTAATCCACATCATCTGATTTACTCAGTGACAGAGGCAGAAAATGCTCACATCCTCTATTGGACATAGATCAATAAACAGAATCAAGCCCCGCTTTTTTTCTGATATCCCGAGCTGTATTTGCCAGATCATTTAGTCCTTCTGTCAAGAGATACTTGGTGGTAGCAAATGATATTCCTGCAGCAGCAGCACTGCCTACAACAGGAAGGAGACTCAAAAAATATTCAACAGTAGCAATGGTAGCGAGGGCAGCAGATGCTTGCAATCTGGTCAGTGCTTTTTCTCGAATGGCAGTAACAAATTTAGATTTAGCCAGATGTTTCAGGTCGGGCTTGTTAACTTTTTCTGAAAGCCTGGTCAGTGATCTATCATCCAAACCAAATGCATAGTAGCACCTTGTGAGGAAAAGCACGACCATGCCTACATCACATGCTGCTGATACACCAGGCAAAGGGATAACTGCTACACCAGCAGAGGCAAGAGATACAGCCCAGATCATCCGTTTAAACATATTGATCTTCTTCTCAAGAGATACTGCAGAACACACTGGCCAGGCTTGTAGAAGAGCATTCTTCTTATGTTCTGGAAGCTCATCTTCGAGAGTGTTTTGAAGTAATTCAAAATCATATTCCTCCAAATCCCAAGACGATATCAAGAAAACTTTGGGGTCTCCCAGGTCTTTCAGGTATTTCTGACAATCCGCTCTTATTATGGAAAGAACCTTCTGCTCATCAAATCCTTTTTTCTTTCTCTCTGAAGACATGTCATTGTCAATCTTGGAACGAACAAAGTAAAAGCTTTTCTTCTGTTTTCTTATTTCTTTAGACAGCATGATGTCATTCTCAGAGAACCTCTCTGAGGAAAGGATAATAAAGAAATCATAGATGTTAAACTTGACATCTTTCAGGTACTTCTTTGCTTTGAAGTTTGGGGTTCCTATTCCAGGCAGGTCCCAGATCTTCACATTTGACATTTCAGGATGTTCATACATGTTGGGCTCTGTTGTTGTTTCTGTGACTCCAGTAGGTGCTGCTCCATCATCGTCATCCTTTAGACCTCTAAGTGCATTTACAAAGGAAGATTTTCCTGATCCTGTCTTTCCAGTCACAGCGATGTTAAGTGACACATTAAAAAACTGGTCAAATTTTATTTTAGCTTTTTCTGTAGCTTTTTCCAGAGTGGACTCGCCCGATGCCTTTATTGCATCAACCACAGCAGTGTCCTGATTTTCCATGTTCTTAATGGCAAACTTAAACATTAATGAATGCTCAGAATTACAGACATAATATTTATTTAAATAATGTAATGCAACTGACAAAATATGACTAATTACCTGAATTTCTTTGTTCTAGGAAGAGTTATGAAAGCCCTGTTGTAAACACAAAAATTTAATATGCTGAATATGGCACTGAACAACAATCATAACCACAGACCAATGCAGACTGATTTTACTGTAATATTTTTTAAATATATTTAGATTTAATTATTAAATTGTAATTCCATTTAAATGTATTTTAATATAGTTAGCAAAGTATGGAATTGTTTTTCCCAACATTAATATTCCATCTAGCTTAAACTATTTTGAAACTTGCAGTGAATTTCTGCAAGCTTTGTTCTGTAAAAGTAGGGAGCAGTTTGAAAAGCTTGAAAATTTGAATAGACTAATGCTGTCTTCTCATGCTATCGGAAATTTTGTAAGGAGGTTTCTAAAAACCGTTGGGTGAGGTTCCAGTTGCCTATATGGCACGGCACAATTACAAACCATTTTCAGTACGGTTACACAACCGTGCTACTATAGTGTGCGTGTGTAACATCACTTGTCTAAACACAAGTTTTTGGTTCTGCATGGTTACTTTCTGGTTTTAGATAAGCCATCTCAGTCATTTCTGGTCAATTGTCAAGATCAGCTATGCTGTAAGGGGAGTGCCCTTGCTCGGTTTCTCTACAGGATGGGCGAGACGTCACAGGCGGGGTGACGTAGAGACCAGAGAGCTTAAAAGCATGTGCACAGGATACAGCTGCAGCTTCTGTCATGTAGCAAGTGCTCTGTATGTGTGGGTCTATTTATCGTTGTCTGTTCCAGTAAAAGAAAAACCCATTTCAAAGGCAAAAGACAAGCATATGGGTAAGAGCAGACAGCATTACAGACTGTGTGTTCCTTCCTGCCCGTGTTGCGTTACGGATGGGGAGACACACAGCTTATATGTTGTTTGTTTTGAAGCGGAGCACACACAAGTATTACCTTAGATGTTTATCTCTGCTCCCACTTCGCGAGGGAAGAAAGTATTATGCAATGTAGGATCAAGTGGCCCGCATGTACATTAGGGTCATTCACCATTCTTAATATTGCTTCTTAAATCATAACCAGAACATGTTTACTTTTCAAGTTGTTTAATTGCATTTATGCTTAGAAATTAAATTATGTATATATCATTTATGGCTCAGGACTTCTGAGAACTGGCCATAGGGGTCTTCAGTGGGCTCTTCTCTCAGCTTCCGCTTTGGAAACGTAGCGGTTCTGAGCGACTGGCTACCTCCAAGGAGAATGAGATGCGATCTCATTGACATATTTCCAACCTCCCTGTGAGCGCTTTCTTGATTTTACCAGAAGCTGGTGCTGTATCCACCCGCATGATTTAAACTTATCTACATCACTGTGCCTGTCTCGCCCATCCATTGGACTGATTACACACTTGATTTAGAACACTGAATGCATTCTCAAAGATTTTCGACATTTCTTTCCCTTTGGGAACCATGGTGTAACCTTGAGATGTTTCATTTTAGTAAAAATGTATACTTCATTTTCTGAAAAGAATGAAGCAGAAGAGGTTTTTGTCTCAAGAGTTTCTAACTATATATACACCACAACATTTCATGAAGTTTCTTATCTTAAATGGACAGTGTTCTTTAGAACTTCAGCATTGTCAATTCAGGAACAGTCTATCAGTGTAGGTCTATTGTCAGGATAGATACAGTGAGTAATATTGATTCTAAACTAGCGGTGTGCCTACTAATATTCAGTTAATTGCCTCATTCAGATGAACGAGCCAGCTATCTGATTGGATTATTTTTTCTAACAATGTATAAAATACCCTAACCAATTAATTTTAAACCTTGAAATAACTGAAAACAATTATTTCAGCTCTTCATTTTGTTCCTGTTCTTCATTATGCAAGACCAGAACATTTTAGAGTTAAAAGTCCACACTAAACAACAACAGTTAAGAGTTATAATAATAGTTTTCCTTTAAAACTAAGACTAGTTAGAGTAGTTTATCTCAAAAATAAGAATACATTATTTAAAAACAATCACAGAAACTCGTTAAAACCTTAAAAACCTAAAAAAACAATTGCGGGTACAATGGTGTGTTTCAACTATACCCTGCTCACCATTGCTGTAAGTTACACAATAACCTTGAATGGTGCCATAAAATACATCATATTAGAGATAATAAAATTCAGTTTTACAATCATTAAACGTCAAAAAACAAAAACTGCTTAATGTTATGGAGAGATAGAAGTAAAGTTCTTACCCGTAAAATATTCTTTGTGTATTTTTGGATGTACCGTGTCAAAGCCTTGCACAGTTTCTACTGCAAACAAATCTATACAGAACATGCAGCACTTCCTCTTCACTCAATAAGGGAAATACCCCTTCTTGTAGGAGGACTCAAGTAAGCATATCATATTTGCTCTTTTTATCATACATGCTCTTTGTTTACGTTACTCTGTCTGGTTTATTCGTGTTCTTAGTAATAGCTTTACTTCCCGTTGGATTATTTCATTGACGAGTTCTGCCTGGATCTGGTTATTCCCTCTGTCTCTCCCCAAGGACCCTGTTTCACGGTATTTTGACCCTCTGCCTTGTTTTTTGACTCTGCTTCCGTCTCCGCTAACATTGTCTGCCGGCACTTGATCTGTACTGTCCTGACCCTGAGTTTTGATTTTTAAACCGTTTGCATATGAACTCGCACGCTCACGCCAGGAATATGTATTGCCTCGTCGGCAGGATTAAGGCCTCACGTCAGAGACATTGCTGTGTTCTGTGTCTCAAGACGGACGTCATATTGACACACATACACGGGACTTCATCGTCATGTCAAATCTAGTCCTTGGTAAGGAGGAGACACTCAAAGGATTTTATATGTCCGGTCTGGATCGCTGGGTGCTGCGCAATCTGCCCACGGAGGATCCCGATTGGCCGCTGGCTGAAGCATATTGTAACGCTCAAGGACAGTGAACAAAGTGGTAAAGTCGGCAACACCTGGGCTCCAAAAATATCAAAAAATATTTATTCCTAAAACAGATCACGCATGTAGGTAACGTTTCGAGCACACAGGCTCTTCATCAGACACGCTCAAGGACAGCTCAGAGAAACCAGATGAATGATAAGAAGTATTTATTATGACTACAATATACACAGGCTCAAACAGAAAGCACTTGGGCGATAATCAGCAACATAAAACATAAAGTCTATAAAGCAGCGATCTCCTGATCACTGCTAGAGCGAGCCTTGAGCACAATGATCTCCCTGATTGTGTGCAGACTAAGATATTCTCCAACTGAGGTGGGTAACTCCAATAGGTGGGTAGTGATCTCCCAGATCGCGTAACCCCTTGTCAGGCTTTGGGCACAGTATATCACAGGTAAGCAAGAACAAGGACAAATGCTAACAGGCTTCGTGCCCCATTGACCAATCTTCTAATCACCTCTCTAATCTTCCAGGTGCAGTGCAGTACAAGTGCTTCAGGTGAGTGAGCAGAGTGAGTATTAAGAACAGTCTTACTTCAAGCTGAACAATCTCCTGCTCATTGAAATAAGGCATTCAGTGTTGCGGACTCAGATAAGGATCCCAGTTAAGTATCACAGGTGGGTTCAGGTAGAAGCTTTACAGGTTGGACTAAACAGGACTCAGTGGAAGACACAATCGAGGTTTGTTTGCCCTCCAGGATCAGCGAATCTGCAGACAAAGTAAGTACTAGAGAAAAGAGAGGTGAGTGGCTCTGTTACCTCGAGCTCAGCCATAGAGCAACTGGCAGATGAGGCTTTTATCTGGTGTAGGTAATTACTTTCAGGTGATCTCAATCAATGAGCAGGAGACAGAGAGCGGGCCACAGTGACTGAACTGGGATCAGGAGATTGCTGAACGGCTTAGCTGAGCGTGACATTATGCCCCCTCCGGAAAGGTGCATCCTCGCACCGTAACAAGATGAATACAATATCAAGGGAGGAGTGGGTGGGCACTCTGGAGGTTTGATAGTCAACAGTGGTCGTGGTGGATCAGGGGCCTTGGGTGGCCCTGGCGAATCAGGGTCTACATAAGGACAAGGCGGATCTAGAGCTGGCAGAGGCTGTAGTGGATCAGGATCTATCTGAGGCCAAGGCGGATCCGGAAATGAGGCCAGAGCAGATCGGGAGCTGGCTGTGGTCATGGTGGATCGAGATCTACGTAAGGCTAAGATGGATGGGGAGCTGGCAGAGGCCGTGGCGGATCAGGATCCATCAGAAACCAAGGCGGATCGGGAGCCAGTTGTGGTCGTGGTGGGTCACGGGTTGCCAGAGGCTCTGACAGTGTGCACACAGGAGGGCGCTCTTGCAGCGCAGACTCTGGAGGGCGCACTGGATGCGCAGCAGACTCTTGTTGTGGTGATTCGAGGGCTGCCTCTGGCTGCTGTGGCTCGTGCCGCGTGAACTCGGGCTGCTGTGGCTCGTGCAGTGCGAACTCGGGCTGCTGTGGCTCGTGCAGCGTGAACCCGGGCTGCTGTGGCTCTGGCAGCGTGAACCCGGGCTGCTGTGGCTCTGACGCTGGCAGCGCAAACTCTGGCTGTGGCTCTGGCTTTAGCAGTGTGAACTCTGGCTGTGGCTCTGGCAGTGGCACTGGCAGCGTGGCAGACTCAGGGAGGAGCTCCTGAAGCGCAAACTCAGGAGTTGAAACAGGGATCGGCTCACCTGGACGAAAATCAGGAACTAGAATCTGGATCGGCTCCTCTGGCCGAAGATCAGGAACTGGAATCTGGATCGGCTCCTCTGGCCGAAGATCAGGAACTGGAATCGAGATCGGGATAGGCTCTCCTGGCCGTAAATCAGGAACTGGAATCGGGATCGGCTCCTCTGGCTGAAATTCAGGAACTAGAATCTGGCTCGGCTCCTCTGGCCAAAGATCAGGAACTGGAATCGGGATCGGCTCTCCTGGCCGAAGATCAGGAACTGGAATTGGGATCGGCACTTCCAGCCGTAAACTAGGAACTGGACTCGGGATCGGCTCTCCTGGCCGAGATTCTGAAACTGGGATCGGGAATGGCCCTGTTGGCTGAGACGGGCAGACTGGACCTTTGTGGATTGGGACTGATACTGCTGGATCGGGATTGGCGTTCTTTTCGCTGATCTCAATGATAGCATGGCTGGATCGAGAATTTTGGATCCCAAGGGGTTAAATTGGAGAACTGGCCTTAATTTGTCTTCATATTGTGAGAGTTTGTGGAGTGTTGGCACGGATTTATCTCCATAAGGCACTGTCTTAGGGAGTCGTCTCCGCCGAACTAGACTGGGGAATCTTACTGGCTCTGATACAGGAACTGGATCTGGTATCGGCTCTACTGGCCATGACTCTGGAACTTGGATCTGCTTCAGATCGGTTTCACCCACTTCCACTATGGTCAAGGATGAACCGCCTAGTAGAGCCCTGCGCAGGACTGTTTTCTGCATCCCGCTCCCATGTAACACGTGTGTGTTACACTCCCGCAATATGTATGTCCACTCCCTGCAATATGTATGTCCACTCCCGCCCGTACCCGCAACACTCAGAGAATTTATTCCCAGGCAGAAAAAGGTTCTTAAAGTTTTCTCACTCCAGGACACCTGATGATAAACTTCCAGGAACTCCTTGACGTACTCTGCGATGGGACGGCCATCCTGGGTATGGGTTTCAAGAGGTATGATCTCCATCTCCTCCTTATTCGTTTATGGGCTGAGCTTCTGTAACGCTCAAGGACAGCTCTGAGAAACCAGATGAATGTTAAGAAGTATTTAATATGACAACAATATACACAGGCTCAAACAGAAATCACTTGGGCAATAATCAGCAACATAAAGCATAAAGTCTATAAAGCAGCGATCTCCTGATCACTGCTACAGCGAGCCTTGAGCACAACGATCACAACATAATTGCTTTCAGGTGATCTCAATCAATGAGCAGGGTACAGATTGTGGGCCACAGTGACTAAACTGGGATCAGGGGATTGCTGAATGGCTTAGCTGACTGTGAGGAGCGTGACAGATATATATACGTTATAATTGTGAAACTTGAAATATTTTTGTTACAAAAATCCACTCAATCTGCTTCAGAGGACATGTGATGACCTATAGGCATCAGTGATGCGCGGGCTGACCCAAAATGAGCGGGTGTCCGCGGTCATCCGCGGTCACCCGCGTTTACGAGTCATCCAAAAATATTTTTAATGATATTCGGGTCGCGGTCGGTCGGGTCGTTTGAAATAAAGATGCCAATTAAACCTTTGTAATTTATATAGTACTAGACATAGTTTTCTATCAAATACATAGGCCTACACTTGACGAAGATGACGCACAAGCTCAGTCTGCATGTAGAGATGGAGACGGCAAGAGAAAAGGTGAAGACTAGGGAGTGGAAGCTCCGCAAATGCACAAATAGAAAGAGCAAAGTGTAGGAGACATTTGCCGAAATAATGAAAGTTGATGACCAAAGTGCTGGCTTTGTCATGTGTAGGCTACCTTTTGAATGTTGAGCGTTATTAACTGTTGAAAAAATGCTGACGCGGGACAAAATTTCCAATTTCCCAACACATTGAACTGAGCAATGCCATTGTATCATTTTAATAAGTTACTTTTAAACACATATAGCTCAGTAATGTCAGTTTTATGTATTTTCTAAGAGCGGGTGATATTTTTGTTGGCAATTTGTCTGGGGAGAGACGCACACTTCGATTAGACTGGATAAACACATGCAGCATCTTAATTAAGAAAATGAAACGAAATAAATGAATACATCAAGCCTTTATTACATATTACATTTATTAATGCTATATCAACATTCAGAAAACAAACATTTTGCGCTGGGTCGCCTCAAGAACTGCCTGCTCTCGCCGCGCGCACCACGAGCTCTGAGCGCAGCACGTCAGCGAGTGCACCATTTGAAAAAAAAATGCGGGTCAGGAAGCGGGTCGGGTACAATATTTTCTTTTTTTTTTTTGCGGTCCGAGTTGCGGGCGGGTTAGTTGACAACGTCGGTCGGGTTTGGGTTGTTTACACATTGACCCACGCATCACTGATAGACTAGACTGTAGACTAGTTCAAAGCGCATTAATCCCATTCGTATTAGGCTATATCTAAAATTTTATATATGGTAAGAAAAAGATGAGTTGCATCTCAAACATATGGCCTACATATCTTAATTTCATGTTGCTTTAATACATTGATATTTATAATTTAACTTTGTTTTGAAGATGAATGTTGTCCAGTTAGTAATGCATAACTGTGTGAGTTTGTGAAACAAAAATGGCACAAAATGCACAGACTATTTTAATTAAGCAGTGTACCTTTTTGATTTTTTTTTAAAATTTATTCTGATAAAGAACAGGTTGCAATGTCAAGTTAGCAAAATATGTTGCGTGTGCTTGAGGCGCCCACGTGATCACTGTATTTTATTTTTACCTTCTATGAGAGGAAAAGGTTAGGCCTACACTGTAATCTATGGTCATAACGACAGAAGCTAAACATAATTCAAAACTGTAAAGCTTTTGCAAATGAAAGAAAACAAGCAGGATGCCGTTTAATTTTTGCCATCATTTCCTTTCCG
>JAUCMR010021748.1:0-10158 GCA_032357425.1 Enteromius argenteus | reverse complement strand
AAAAGAGTGAAAAATTTAAGGGAGTCTGAATACTTTCTGTACCCACTGTATACTATACTAAGTACACAAATCATATGAATCATCTTCCATTTACCTACAACCAGTATCACAGCTCAAGGACCCACAAGACGCAAAAGACATGTGGAGAAGAGAAGCTGAACAATTTTTACAGTTTGACCTGCAGATCTGATTGAATCTTTTATGTGGAAAGCAGTCCGTCGGCGTGCAGTGATTCAGGGAACATCTCACCCCCTCATAACCCAACCTTTACTAATTCATCACACCCATCTGTTGTGCTGCATGAGCCCGGCCTCTTTCAGAGACATGAATACACTCGCTGGAAGGGATGACTTCTGTTTTCGGACAGGCCGTGGCCCTGATCTTCTGATCAATCTCTCACAACCCAAAGCAGCTCATTCAAAACCAGCAGAATCAAAAAATGGCTATTCAAAGAAATGCAGCTTTCAATGATTTCTTGGTCTTTTTCAGCTGCAGCCATTGATTCGAACAAAAACAGCATTTCAACACATTCAACTACCCTAATCTGACACATTTACACAATTGTGACGCTAGCAACACCAAGGCCGCGACAGAATCAACACATGTAAGGTACGAGAGGCGTCACAATATTGTGTATACAGTCAGAGTATGAAATGAACTGCAAGACTTGATACCAGATTTGACTGTATTGTGCATATACTATCCATATAAAAACATTATTTATTGTTATTTTTTACTGAGGCTTTGAAACTATAATGCTTTTAAATAATTTAAAAACTTTTGTCGCCCAAGTCATTTGGTGTGAACAATATTTGGAATGAAAATAAAAATGAAATAGAAAATGTCACTCTGTGTAATAACACCAAAGCAAATGAGCCTCTTAAAAAAAAAACACTGACCTTGAAAAAAATACTACTTAATATACTTTTGTGTTGACAGTATAATGGATGTGTTTAATGTGTTATAAAATGTTTTTATTTGATAATAGTTACAGCATATGGCATTTTTACATAAAAAAATAAATAAACCTTTAAAAGGTTTCCAAAAGCTGTTTAAAGCCATTTGCAATTATTATTATTATTATTATTATTATTAAGGTCACTGTCACAGATATTTTATAACAGAGAAAAAAATAAAAACATATTTTGCACAAAGAAAAAGCTTTTATTTATTCCAAAACAATAAGAATCCAACACGTATAAAGTTCTGCTTAAAATATTTGTACTTTTTTTCTATATTATTATATATAAATTTGGTATTATATTATATTATATTATATATTTAACTATTTTCCACTTCCATGCTATTGGTTACATGGTATTAGGCTGTTAAAAATGGTTATATAAATAAATGTGATTTATGATATTTGAAGGAAGAAAGGAAAAAGAAATCTATATTAAAAATGTTACTACCTGATGCTTACAGCACATGGCTTTTCAAGTTTAAAATCGAACATAATCCAAAACCTTTCTTCTTTCATTCTTTCCTTTCCCGCTCCTCACTCCCGTGACATAGGTTACACAATGTAAATGGTTTCAGAAGCAGAACGACTGACTACACTTAATGAAAGATGAACGATTAAAACAATAATTAAGAAACTTAAAATAGGGTCAATTTGTTCTTCAAGCACAGTTCGATTTATTTTATCGTTCTTTATCAGAACGCTTCGACCAGTGAGCTGTTTAAAGCGGCAGGTTTTGTGAGGAAGGTGTGACTTGAGTTGTCAGCGAGTGCAGTCAACCTCACAATCTCCATCGCTGATAGATCGACACTTGATCTGAACTTCCCAGGTGTGGCTAAAAGCGTAAATAAAACGATAAGCACGATTCAAAGGGAACGGCAGACGCTAATAACAGTGTACATCCGAAACCTCCTTTACAGAAAAATGTCTTTCATGTACCGATACATCGCTCCTTGTTTACAACGCCGGAATGATGGATGCTCTCCGGTAGAATCACGAACCCTAACAACCGAGGCCAGACAGAAGCACAAAAGATGTTGAAAAGCCGTCTAGAAGAAGATATCCCATCGTTCTCTGCACCTCCCTGTTCCCCCGTCACCTCGGGACACGGGAGAAAACAAGAAAGCAATTTGTTAATGCCGGTGGTGTCGAGTTATTGCTTTGTTTCCTATTTCACCGAGAGCTTTGGTGCCAAGGAGGAGGATAAGAATTACAGGTTGTCCTGCGTTTCCTCGACAAAACAGGCCTTTGTTTGACACCTTGACAGTAAAGCGACCCCTCGGTCAGACACCTAGCGTATCTCTTTCACATTCTCCAGAAAGACAAGGAGAGGAGGGAAGGAGTGTATTGAGTTTTCCCGGCCCTGCCAAAACCCTCAGAGAGGTCGCATTATTGGCATATTTCATCTAAGATCTCGAAGTACAAAAACACTTCAGAACTTGGTACTCCCATCATGCCTCAGTCCTGAGGCGAGCAGATGCCGTCTGCAGGGCTCTGGTTTCACCAGGGCTTTGTGTTTGGCCTCAGTTATCAGAGATTTACTCATCCACGGCACCTATCCTGTGGCATGAAGAGCCCGTTGGATTTATGGTTGCATGTGCACTGGGTAACCTTATAGTGTCAGGGGTTCACTTCATGTCACGTATTACGCATTTATTGTGTGCGAGCTGTCAAAATTATCAAAGGGTGAGTCTCAAAGGGAAGCTTTTTGATCGACGAACTTCAATGACTATTGCAGCCATTTGTGATTTTATATTGGTAAATATTTTTTTCTCTATATCTCTCTTCCTGTAAAGAATGATCCCATAAAAAGTAATGTCCAGTTACATACAAAAAACAAAGTCAGTCCGTCTTTCTGTCCATCAGTCAGTCAGTCCATCTGTCAGTCTGTCCATTCGTCTGTCAGTCAGTCCTACAGTCCTTCCATCTGTCAGCCAGTCAGTCAGTCAAGTCAGTCCGTCTGTTTGTCCATCAGTCAGTCCGTCCGTCAGTCCATCTGTCTGTCAGTCAGTCTGTCCGTCCGTCAGTCCATCAGTCAGTCAGTCCTACAGTCCATCTGTCTGTCCGTCAGTCCATCTGTCAGTCAGTCCTACAGTCCATCCATCCGTCAGTTAGTCCATCAGTCCATCTATCAGTCAGTCAGCCTATCCATCCTTCTGTCCGTCCGAAGGATGGATAGGCTGAGTTTTTTTACTCTACAGACAACCTTTTGGGGTTGGGGCGTTTACTGAAAAAAAAAAAATGGTTTTCTTGTTTTTTGAAAAAGTTGCTCACTTCACATAAGCTCTAAAAGAGTTAGGTGATGGACAATGAGGAGATGTTTACTGCTGTTTGAAAATGTGTCCATTTCTCTTCTATCTATCCCATCATTTTCTTCACAGAGCATAACAGTCTCACTCACACCAAAATTGAGTTTCAAGTGAAGAATAAAGAAAAATGCTTTCATTGGCCAAGCAATGGTTTTAATGCTTTTCCCATGATCTCCTTATTTTAGTTATTCTCTGGCTCCAGAATTGAGAAAGAAACTCAAGTCCTCTAAAAACAACTTTTGGCAGTCACTTTCTCACTGGCAATTATACAAAGACAAGCTCCCAAAAAAGTTTAATGCAGAAATCCTTGGTGCCCTCGAAATCCACATTTTGACTGACACACGCAAAAGCATAATGGCAAAGATTTGAATCTTTCCAAAGTTAGGAACTAAACTTATGCTAACCTTGAACTGAACTGTGGCTGCACCGTCCTTCTCTGCATTTTGCTGATGTCACTCATTGCTTTCACCATGTCGTACGTTCATGATTGAATTCGTTGATTTCTATTCATTCTCCAATCTGCTGCTTTGTACTAGCAAATGATGGGAAGAGATAATGAAAAAAGAGAGAGGGGGAGATGGGAAGGAGAAATCAAATTAAAGAGACCGTAATCAACAAGCATCACATGGTAATTCAATTTAGGAACTCTTTCTTATGACTTTCATTTCCATAGTTCAGATCGGGCCTCATACGTAGCTCCTAAACAAAATGGCTCTTTGACAGTTTATTAGCACTTAGAGTTAGGTTTAAATAAAAAAAACAGGGGGGACGTCTGGCTGACCTTTTTAGATTTGACCACTAGCATAAACTGACCAAACGAGAGCTAATATACTTATGTTTGTTTGACAAATCAATTGTGTGATAAGCATTGCCAGAGTTTTCATTTTTGGTCGTACTGGCCCTTTAAAGCGACTTGTTTTCATTGCTAATGCAGGATTAACAGTATGGTTCAAGCTTCTAACGCAAACCAGATACCACACAGGAAGAAACTTCCATTACCAGGATGACGCTAATTGATACGGTTTGAAAGATATACCAGGAATGCGTCTGCAAAGCAGATATTTTATTAGCCAAAGACATACTATAACCTATTCTTTTGAAGTTACATTAATGAGTTCATATTTCAGCTTCTTAATCTATGGTAGCGTCTGGCATTTGTATGAAAACAAGTGCAGAAAGAAGATTGCTTTGTCTGGCACCGGCAAAATTCTTTCATGGATATATGAACGACCAAAACAAATGAGAAGAAAAACATTCCATTTGTGTTGAAAAGAAAAGATGACTCTTCGTCTATGGGATTCATGACACAGATGTCAAATACTGTCTCTTTGATACTCTTAGATGTAGATTTTAAATTGAATTTTTGTCTACAACAAAATCACATGTTATCTCAAATGCTAGCGCACGTTGCTAGTCATGAGTTTGATTCTCATAGGACATTCATTTGTTACGATTCATCACATCCAAATTAAAAGTTTTTGTTTGAATTTTATATATATATATATATATATATATATATTATATTAAATATATATTATCAATACAATAATGTAAATAAATAAATAATATACACAGCACACAGTATACTATATAAACAAAAGCTTTTATTCTGAATGCAATTAATCCTGATTAATCATTTGACAGCACCAATATTTTTTGTCATACTTCAAAATGCACTTGTTTTGATGTGTTGACTAACATACTAAAGTACTTCACTGTAGTTTGTTATTCAATACATTCAAGTGACTTCCTCTGAAGTGCTTTTGTGAAGTACATATATAGCATAAGTGGCAATTAACTCAGTTTAACTGAGGTTGCAAGTCAATTATGAAGGCCAAATTTCAAGCACCAAGATGAACACTTGAGCACAAAACTGAAATCTCTATAACAGCTACAAGGACATCAGAGCCACTTTCCACATTCATTTATATACTCTGTCCGAAATCATTTACATAGTTTGAATATGAGGAATTGCAGATATGATTAAGTGTTTTGGTCACAATTAAAAATAACATTATTAGCTACATTGTAGGATGTTACATGTGTTGAATGTTAAATAAACTACCACCAGTCTTGCCATTCGAACAGAAATGTTATTAAAACAGTGAAGTTGCGATTAAATATTAAATGAAAGTTGTGATTTAACAAATATTATTATTAAACATAAGTTGTGTTGAAGTCAAGATGAAAGTTGACTCAAATATTTTGCAAAATGAAGTTCACTGATGAAGTTGCAATGTTAATAAACAAAAGTTGTTGCAAAACAACAACAAATGGAAATTAAAATGAGGGATGTTTGAGATTAAACCAGTGTTGCTATTACACAAAAACTGGGATTAAACAAATGTTATTAAATGAAAGTTGCGATGGAAATAAAGTTGTGATTAAATGTTATTAAACCAGTTGTGAAGTTGTGAAAATTGTGATTAAACATTATTAAATGGAAATTGTGATGAAAGAAAAATATTTTTAAAATGATGTGAAATTGCAATGACAAAAATGTGGTATAAAACAAATATTGTTATCGTTGCTATTACACTAAATTTGCAAAGAAAAAATTAATTATTCATTGAAAAATTAATTCATTCAAGTTGAGAAAAAGATGATTGTTGTTATTAAATTAAAGTAATTTGTTAGTTAATCCATCAGTCCATTTGTCTGTCCGTCCATCAGTCAGTCTTTCCTACAGTCAATTCCTCCGTCAGTCCATCTGTCCGTCAGTCTGTCCGTCCTTCCGACAGTATTAGTGAAGGGCCTTGAGCCGGGATTTTAACTCAAGATACCTGCAGCACAACGGGATGTTAGTGCAATGACCATGAGGCCATCACCGCCTACTGAAAGGTCCTTTTTTTTAACATAAGATATTAAAGTTTTGTTTACTTAAGGAGAGAGCAAAGTAAAAAATACAACAATTATATATACATTTTAGACTGACTAATTGAATCGTTCATTCATCTATGTGCTTTTTCTTTTTTTACAGTTTTTTATTACATTACAGACAAGCTTTTGGTGTTGGGGTGTTAACTGATGCCGATGCAATTTTATTTTTTATTTTTTTATCGCCATAATTAAGATATATATTGGGTAAAAACAATGGCGTAATTGCATATATGTATGATTTTTCAATGTAAACAGTCAAAACAGTTTTATTTAAATTATATCATTTGCACATTTATGTGCACGTAACCCAACCCCTGCCCCTAAACCTACCATCTGTCAATAAAACACAAGATATAGCAGGCAGATACAACTACCGTCATAATTTATTTGCATAATTTTACCAAACGGGAGTATGTTTTCTGAATGAGACGTGAGCGCGTTGACGGAGCGGGATAATTTTTATTGATTAAAACCTTGTGTTTTACTCTCTTCTTTGCATAAAGACTTCGTATGGCTGTGAATGTGACATGACTTGTTTGTAATGTGTCAAAATGTGACGAGTTGGAGTGTGAAAATGTGTTGAAATTGTGGATTTCGAAAGAAAAAAAAAGTAGGATTGGACTTGATTATATCCAACAGCTGTTGGGGCATGGTTTGTGCAAATTAAAAGATTGGAGAAGTTTGGCATACGCTATTAGAGAGAAGGTGGTTGCTATTTTCATTCAGTGTGTTTTTGTAGGGTTTCGCTATGCGGTCAAAGGTAAGGCACATAGTTGATAGAACATTTTAGGTGGTTGCATTAGTTGTTGCTAAGTTAACAAAGGTATTTTGGGTGGTTGCTAGACCATAAAACAGAGTTACTTTTGAAGAAACATGCTTTTTTATGCCCGAATGATGTAGTTAAGCAACAACCAGCAGCCAAACCGTAAACACACATGAAGACAGAGGCAGCAAATGAAAACCAATCAAAGGGTGTGAAATGCATCTTGAAATCATTATGGAGGAGCCAAAAAGGATGCCTAATTTTCTAAAAACATTCCCGACAGCAGTGTTGAACCACATCTGAGCACAGATCTTACCTGGTTTCAATTAAACAAGTATGGCTTGAGTAGTAGAGAGCTGCTGTATCGGGGTGAAAGACCCCCAGGCTCACGACTGGATGCGTTCCAAGAACCTCTACGTCTAGTGATCTCAGTTCTGATATCCACCAACCCTCAGGGCAGGAACTGATAGGGGAGTGAGGTGTCCCATTTTAACTCTTTAAAGGGATAGTTCACCCAAAAATAAAAATCCTGTTATTAATTAGTCACCCTAATGTTGTTCCAAAACCGTAAGATCTTTGTTCATCTTCAGAACACAAATTAAGGGGATCGTTAAAATAGCCCATGTGACATCAGTGGTTCAATCGTAATTTTACAAAGCTATGAGAATACTTTTGTGTGCAATAAATAAATACATTTTATATTTTAGCTGCATTGCTGTCAGAGATGGAGAGTCGTTGGAATTCATCATAAATATCTAGATTTGTGTTTTGAAGATGAACAAAGGACGACATGAGGGTGAGCAATTAATAAAATAATTTTTTGGGTGAACCATCCCTTTAAGGTGTGGAAATTACAACGTACCACTAAGATGTGTGCATCCAAATATGCCTACTTACCTACTATATAGTAGGCAAGAAATAGTGTGTGAAAGGAGTAGCATTTCCAAATTCATAGTAATTGAAAGAGTACACAAAAAGTACCAAGATGACCTACTACTTCATCCACAATTTTTTAAACACAAGCATAAATCCTGCCTCTTTCTTATAATTGATTGCAAACTCTCATTAAGGGGGGAGTTTACAACAGTTTTTCCAACTAAACTAAAACTAAAAACTTTTTGTGCATTTTAATTGTTAATTTACATCATAATTGCATTTTGGAGGCCTTCAAATGCAAAGTAAAACAAAATAGGTTTTAATATGCGAGTTGTTAAAAATGATACTGTATAAACTACAAAAACACATATATATGAAAACAGTGATGTCCTGCGCATTCAGTCTATAGGTGTGTGCGCAAGCTGCATTACAAAGTAACATCGCCGACTACTGGCCTGGAGTAAATAATACAGCATTTCTAATTGTTTCCGAGGATCCACGTTAATGAGTATTATGACAGCGTTGCCGTCTAACACAAAATTTATTTACAAAACAAAAAATAATAATAAAATTTTTTTTTTTTTTTTAATAACTTACATTTTAGTGCAGAATTGTCATATAAATGCACTCTCAGATCTGCCTCTATCCAATCAACAAACGATGGATGCCCTAAATTTTTTTTCCCTCATCGTAACTTTAACGTAAAAATATCTGCTGTCATTTTTGTTTCAAAACAGTCAACCTGCATCCCAATGTTCACACTATTATTATTATTATTATTGTTATCTGTACATCTATTTGGTCATTATTTTTAAATGCATCATTATATAGAAAATATGAGCAGTTCTCTCTGCGACTGGAAGATCAACGAGCTACTTCTTTTCTGTCCAATATAGTATGAAGTTAAATAAAATGAAATGTGGAGGATGTTAACAGTGATGTGTGTAACAGGTGCAACAGAGTGGTCGGTTAAAAACACAGTTGGGTGACGTGACGGTACGTCGCAAAGCTTGTCTTCTCTTCTACTACACACTCAAAAGTGTGTATTTTTCGTCACCAAAAGAGTACATACTTTAAGGGTGTGGTATAAGTGGGCACATTGGGATGCAGCACTACTTTTCAGTCAATCCGGTCAGTTCCTGATGGGTAAAATCATTGAATGTAAAATGGTTTGCAGATGTTGTTTTATGTGGATTCTAAAAACATTATTTTGAAGTATCTGCCTCGTTGTAATTTTAAAAAATACTGTCAGATCAACACAGAAGTTGAAGCTTTATCTGGGGCATTGGATTCATTTTGAAGTCTAACCAGCATATGTGATAGAAAGGTGTTTATTTTTATTTCTTTTTTTCCAAATCTCAAATAACACACAAGCAATATTGCACAAAGAGATAGGGAAGTGACAAAAACAAAATCAAGCATTATACCAGAGAGAGAAATGATTCATTCCTTGCAGTAAGGCTGTGAATGATGAGGCTGTTACAGCCAGTCAGAAGAATGCATCTATTGCTGGTTGTAGTCTGGTATTTATTAGAGGAGACATGCCTACCTGGGGCCATTTGATACAAGTTAATATGTTCTCTGTGTTGGCCATAAATTTGAGGGTAATTTAAAGAGAAAAAAAGAAAGAAGCGGAATAACCTTTCTAATGACAAAGAGATAGCAAACCTTTGTTTCCTCAAGTTAGTCATGCAGTGGACTTTTAGTGCACCTGTACACATATATCACATCCCTGGGAGACAGGAAGTGCTGCCATATCACTCATTACCAATTCAGTCTCCAGGCCAGATGTTAGAGGCTTCTGCTCAGTGGAATTGCAATGTCTTCCATGGGATCATCGTATCTTCTGTTCCAATTTCTTTTCCTGTTTATAGCCTTTTTCCCATCATGGGTTTATACAAAAACAAACTGGCCTAATATATAAATAAATAAAGGGATATATCCAATGAATACAAAAATAAATGTAGTATAGCAGGCCGATACAGATAAAATTACTTGATACAGCCTTGCTAGAGCCATTGATAAATGATTCATATTTTTTATACCATAATGTTTCAGTATTATACACACGTTATTATTAATATTTGTTTATTGATTTGATAAACTAAGCAATTTTTGTGATTAAAAAGTTGCAAAAATCATGAATATTATTATTTCATTAAAATATAAAGTTTTAATTAAAATATTTATTCAGTTTTTTTTTTTTTTTGTAATTCTTGGTAATTAAAAAAATAATAGAATTTTGTCAAGATTAATAGAATGACTTGAATCATGAATAAACAAGTAATATTTTACATAAAAGAATGAATGAATGAAAAATAATGAAACAACTTATTTTGTATACAATTACTCGCAATTAGTATTTTATA
>JAUCMR010021747.1:0-10161 GCA_032357425.1 Enteromius argenteus | reverse complement strand
AGTTTTAGTTTGCATAATATGTGTTCTGTGTTTATTTATTATGCATACATAAATACACAAACATACAGTATATATTTTTAAAATACTTACATGTATTTGCATGTCTATATTAACATTCATATAGTTTATATTATAAATAAATATATTTAATATATATTTAAAAATTAAACATTGTTCTGAAATATGTGTGTGTGTGTGTGTATATTCATATATGCATAATAAATATACACATTACACATACATCTATTATGTAGACAAAAACTTTATTTTGGATGACATTAATTATGATTCATGCAATTTTGTGTAATGATGAAAAGATGACATATGGAAGCTTTAATTTATGCCATTTGCAACACACAAGGCCTTTTCACACGGTTACTGTTCACACGTTGCATGCATCCTCAAATTATAGGCTATTGCTGCCAATACTATCAACATTTTCCTAAATGGATTTTCAGATTATAAAAGTGAGAATGAAATTGGTCTCTTCACTCACACATGCTTTTTCTGTAACCGTTTCACATTTCCCCCATTTAACATTGAAACTAGCTACTGTTTAAACAGCATGAGGTGTTTCTGTGACAGTCAAAGCCTGGAAATACATGTTGACTGTTGTTCTAACTTCTAACATTCTAGCATTGTGAATGGCATTAATCAATTGTTTATCACAAAATATGCATACATAACATACAAATGTTTAAGTAATTTGAGAAAGTATAGGAAGGCTTCAAGTGAGCTAAAGAATTTACGTTTGATTGGTGGAATTGTTTGCACAGTGTCATGGGAAATACGATGATAACCCGGAACAGCTCTACTGACAATGTTGCATCACTTTACATGCAAGAGATTACGCTTGCTGCTTCATCTTGTTGTACTTGGTTAGGACATGGTATAAAACTCCTAAATTCCTGCTTATTCTGCTGCCTACACAACTCTGTAACTTGCTCACAGTGAAATGTTCAGGATTTTATTTGACAGTAATTGCAGGAGTTTTATTTATCTCTCCCTATGTGTATTCATAAGCATATCTGCGCTTATTGTCATCCAGTAAGACAGAATTTAGCTACTCTGCAACATCTCTAGAAATGTAACCCAGTAAAGTAACTCTGAAGATGTGGAGGGGGCTGGAAGACGGGATGAAATATTCCAAAACCTAGTGAGTCATCTACCTTTTAAAACAATAAAGGGGCTGTTCCAAGCCGTAAACATCTAAATTGGAATACAATATATGAAACCTTAGTACATTAAATGTGCACATACAGCCATCCCACATGCATTGTGACAAGATCAGAGTAACAGACATACCATCCAAGACGACAGATGGAATGAAGAAAAAATGTAGGTATATATTTTGTTTAGTATGTAGGTTTCGGAACAAAACTAATTTTCCTGTATTTTCACTATCTATCGTTTAGAATACAGATTTTTCTGTTACTTCTTGCAGGAAAACTATGTGTTTATTATTCAGCTTTTGTGCACATTTTTTGACATTTAAAATGCAGGATGGTCTGCAAATACAGTCGTCATGCTTGTCACACACACTGACAGAAGCTGCATGCCAAGCTCTAATAATCAAAATACACAAAACACTGCATTTTTATATCACACTGTTCTCCTACATACAGTAGTAAATTCAGACGCACTTCATAGATTAAGACATTTATTAAAAAACTCTAATGACCTTAACTTTTTTGATCATCTTTAAAATCACTAAAACATTATGGATGGATTTTGGATGTTGTCGAAGTCAAGAGAATCTGTTTTATTTGAATAAAACAAGAGTAAAAACTATAATTGCTTCGAATATTATTACCATTTAAAATAACTGTTGTCTATTTGAATATATTGTTGTCAAAGCTACATGGTAACACTTTAGAATAATGGGCTGTTGTTAACAAGTAACTATGCAGGAAGTAATAGGTTGTTCTACATTAACACTGCAATTAATCTTACTTCTCTATTAGTTAATAGTGTTAAGTTTAGTGTTAACGTAGAACTACCTATTACTTCCTGCATAGTTACTTGTTAAAAATGGTCATTATTCTAAAGTGTTACCAGCTACATTTTTAGCAGTCATTACTTCAGTTTTTAGTGTCACTCAGTATTCATTCTAATATGTTGATTTGGTGCTAAATTGCTCTTGACATTTTTTTTTATCAGTGTTGAAAACAGGTGTGCTGCTTGTTTGATAAAACCAAAAAACAGCATTTATTTGAAAAAGTGTTTTTTTTGTTTTTTGTCCGCCACTACTGTATAATGTAATGCATCGTATTCTATACATAATTGATAATATTTTTAATAGATTTTTAATAGTGTTTTTTTATTTCACTTAAATAATTAAATAATAAAACAAAAATGTAAATAAAGTGGTTATTTATGTTTTCTTTGCACACAAAAAATATTCTCATAGTTTCTTAAAATTAGGATTGAATCACTGATGTCACATGGAATATTTTAATGATGTAATTACTATATTTCTGGGCCTTGAAATGTTTCAGTTGCATTGTTGTCTATGTAGGGTCAGAAAGCTTTAGGATACCCATTTGTTTTCAGTGCAATCTCAGGCATGTCATCTACCAAGGGAGTCACTGCAAAAAAGATGGTCATTGGAACATTGTAAAGTGATGAATCTATGAAAGGTCTATTTTCAATTATGCTTAATTATGCTAAATTAATTCAGACTCCTTCAACATTTCTCACATTATTACAGTTTATTCACTATATTTTAAAAATGGTAATAAAATATGACAAGAACTCAGAGTTAGACTGTGTCAGAACAAATTCATCTCGATAATGCCTGATAACTTTGATAGAAAGGTATGAAATAAATTAGGTTAAATAGCTGTCAGCTGTTCAATTTAAGCACACAATTAGATAATACCAATTTAGGTCAACCAATTACCAAGCCATGCTTAATTTTGTTAAAAAAATGTTGCAATTAAAGAAAACCTTGATCAGGCTTAAAAATGTCTGGCTCCAAACTTTTATCAGTTTTACTGGTGGTATTTTTAGACCTCGGTTTACATCTCACCTAAAAGAAGGTGCCCTTTTGACAGTATAGTGCCTGTTATTATACTGGGGCATTAGGACCCGCAGAGACCTCAGGGTGAGCACCCCCTGCTGGCCTCGTTCATATTCTCCACCAGCAGCAACCTAGTTTTTCCCAGGAGGTCATCCATCCAAGTGCCGACCAGGCTCAGCCCTGCTTAGATTCAGTGGGCAACCAGTCAGGCTGCAGGGTGATATAGCTGTGCCAAATTACTGTAGGTAGGAGGGATGTAGAATAAGGTCATGCTGAATAAGGCATTAATATGTGCTTAAATAACACTAATAAATGTCTGATATATTTAGTAATATGCATGCTAATAAGCAACTAGTTAAACTGAATAGTTCACCCAAAAATGAAAATTCTGTCATCATTTACTTACCCTCAAGTACTGTAGTACCAAACCTGAATGAATTTCTTTGTTCTGCCGAACACAAAGGAAGATATTTTTAAAAAGGTTTGTAACCAGGCTGTTTTAGGTCACCATTAACTTACATAGTTTTTTTTTGTTTGTTTTATGGAAGTCAGTGGTTACCCAAAACAGCCTTATTTTGACTAATATTATTTTGACTAAAAACAAAAAGTCTGGAAACGCAAAGTTGTTCCAGGATGAGTCAGGTGAGACTTGGACGTTCAGGAAAAAGTTTAATTAATTTATTCAAGAATAAAATGTAATTTCTACAATGTTTGTGTTCATGTTTCACGTATGTGTGATTTTACCTCAGAGTGTCAGATTACTTGATGATGTTAGTTTTCTCAGCCAGCGACTGTGTTTGGCAACCTGTGCAGACAGCGCTAACACAGCCTGACGATCATGCACCTCGTCATAATCATACATCCTGTTTATTAAATAGGAAGTGTCCAACAGAACAGGCATAACCAGATGGCGCCTGTCGGTCGATGGTGGATTCAGCATGAAATAACCATAAAATAACCTTCACAGTGATAATGAGGGAGTTAAGACACCGAATGCTCATGCGGTGATTGATTTTTATCTTTTATTTCATTATTTGTTTATTCATTGAGGGTTCCAACCCGAATCCTGACAGCATTTTCTAAGACTGTTAAACTCATAGACACAAACACAAATACACTAACACAAACACAAACAGACAGACACAAATAAAAATTACTTCCAATAAAATGGAAAGGTCACACTAAACACACACACACATGCCTCATGCAATATGAATTTCCATTTGTTTAGCTCACTAGTGCTCTCTTTCTCTTCTCTGGGATCCAGGTGTTGCTTTATTATTAATGAAGAGTTTAACGTCTCCTTCAATTCTCCTTTATTTCCTTCCTCCTTCCCCTGAAATTAAAGAGTATCAGTTTTGCTTAACACATCTGAAAAGCCCCCATAATGCTCAGCAACTCCTGTCTTGTGGGGTTTTTTGCATTGGCATTGGTTTTGTAAAGCCGCCCACCCTCTGTACGCTTCCTTTCACATGCGTCTTTCCTCTCTAGTGAGCGATATTGCTTTTCTAATCTTGCTGACGAACAATATTTCTGGGTTATTTTTCTTTTTTTCTCCTGTGCAGGGAGAGGTGTGGTGCTGTTTTGAATGCAGCGGGTGCTGTGCATGTCTGCGGGTGCCTGTGTTTTGCTGTTTTAGAGGTCAGAGGAGACGCACTCTCTCTGTATAATGAAGAAGAGGTGGTTGCTGGGTCACTGCTAACTGTAGGCAGTGTTTTGTGAACGACCTGCCCCGTCTCACCCTCCTTCTGGAGCGAGCATCTAGTACCCTGATCATTCACACTCCTGCCCAGGTGCCTTCCATCGTTCTAGCTCAATATTTAAATTGGTATTTAAACTCATGGTACCATGGTTCTGTGATGGATCAGGAATTCATGTAGCATGTTGTATATAGTAATATCATTTTAGTACCATGCTACAAAAACAATAATTGAACCATGGTACAGTTTGTTAGTTTTGTAAATCGAAATTAATGGACAGTTTATTAAACACTGTCCTTTTGAACTTTGTACAGTAGTTATCAAAGAATCATGAAACAAGTATGATGATTTTCGCAAATCATCTCATAACTGAAACTAATTATTTCTGAAGGATCTTGTGACGATGAAGACTGGAATAATAAAACTGAACAGGAGTAATTCTATTTTAAATATATGTAACACTTTAGAATAGGTAACATTTGTTAACTATTAAGTATGACTTTTCCCTTAATAAATTATCTTACTGATTATTAAAGTACTTGTTAAGTTTAGGTATTGGGTAGGAAAATGGTTATTTTAAACTGTAGTAATATTTTACAATATTGATATTTTTACTTTTTTTATCAAATAAATACAAACTTGGTGAGCATAAAAAACTTTTTTAAAGCCATTAAAAATCTTTCCAACCACAAAGTTTAGAGTTGTAGTATACCATGGTACTGAATGATTATCATACACTTTTAAAGACCACTTAAAGTCCGTAGCAATGCATATTGCTAATCAGAAATTAGGTTTTGATATATTTACGGTAAGAAATGTACAAATATCTTAATGTACTGAAATACTAAACCTTGCAGTACCATATAAATACCATGGGGCATCATTTTCAGTACCTTGGTATTACAGTGTGACATTATAAATATAAAAGATAAATATCAAAGGATCATGGTATAGATTCACACTATACTATACAGTATATGAGTCATATACTGTATGATATAGTGGTATAGTGTATGGTATAGTGTGATATAATATGACAGCATATCCTTATAAAACAGTACTGTAGCTGTACCATAGTATACTAGTGGCTTCAGATGGTAATGCGACACGGTACAAGGACATGACCATTTTTCTGGACATATATTCTGGTAATCCTGCGGAGTACAAAATCAACATGATAATATGAGAACTGAGTGGTTTTTATTCAAAACATTATGCTTCTTGTTAGTAAAGGTCGGTTTATATTGTGTGTTTGTACTGTATTTCCCTCTTTTTTTCTGTGTGTGTGCAGTATTGTCAATAGTGAATCCACAATCTCTCTGGGCTTGACTCTGGCACATGAGCTTGACACACTCACACACACACAACCTGCTCTGCATGATGCTTTTGACTTTACACGCCTTGCATAAGAATCTAAAAACTCTAGAGAAGCACAATGACTTTATTCATTCACTCTCTGTCTCTCTTTCTCTGTGTGTAAGTGCATTACCAGACCTGCTTTCAGTCACGGTGCTGAGATTCTCATTGTGTTGATATACAGGGAGATGAATTAAATGTCAGTTCCCTGAAGTGAGAAAATGGAACTTGATTGACTTTGACGGGAGTTTATTTCATTTGACCGCAGTCCAAGCAACACATGTATACCTGACTACGTTTCTGCAAATGAATGCTAATGTGTTAAAAAATGTGTTCCATTCATTCAGAGATCAAGAGGCAGAGCCTGTTTTTGGACCTTTTGTGTTGACATCATTCAATAAGTTAAGTAAAATCCCCTTGTTTAATCTCTAAAAAGCACCTTTTACCTTTCACTCTTTTACAGTTATATCCTTCCATAAACACATAAAGGGTTACTCCAATCTCATAAAGTATTATTTAAATGATGTTCACAGACATGTCAGGGTTTAGTTTTTAAATATTCACCAGCAACTGGATTTTATATTCAGTGTGGATCTAAAAAAAACATAAAAGACATCTCTTTACAGCAATGGTTCTCCACTCAAGAAACCCAGAGACCAGCCTTAAATTGATGTCCAGTAACATTGTTCTGGTGCATCTGAAATATTAGGCTTCCACAGTGCTGCTGAGGGAGATGTAAGTAGTGCATTGATTGCTTTTAAAATGGTTTATCAAACTCTTGAGAGCTGAAGTCTCACGTGTCTTCTTGCACCCGTCATTCTTCACTCACCGGTAGCTGTAGTGTTAATACACCTTTGCCAGGACTGTTTTTACGACCTTTAAATATCAAGGACTGACACCGCTTCCAGCCTGAATGCGCTTTTAATATGCAACACATATTTTATTAGGACCATGAATACAGAACAGCCAAAAGGAATAACTGTTGGTTTGAATTATGAATGAGCTGGTTGGTTTATATAGGCGTTTCAAATAAGGTCAAAGATGTACAGTTGAAAAACACAGTTTGCTTGGATATAACAGCAACCTTGAGGCCTGTGTGACCTGAGGGGCCATAACTTTGATGTTAGGACCTTATGTGTCTAAGTGTATGTACAGATTGTTGTTTAGTAAATATTAATGTTAAAAAGCATATAAATAGGATCTGCAAAATTGATATGTTTGTGCTTTAGAAACTTCTATACATACGAGAGTTTAACACTGCATATTATGAGGAAAATGTACTTTTTAAATTTACTATATTAATTGATAAGTAAGTAATTAAAAATAAATTAAACTAAATTATATTATTGTAATTATTAAACATTTATTGTTTTTTTTTTATTTATGACTTCCACTATTATTTTGTTGTTATTGTGTTATTTGACTTTAAGTTTAATTATAGTGTTTGCTGCATCTTCTGCAACCTAAACCGTGCTGTTAGATGGGGAATTGCACCTTTCAATTTGCATTCAGCACTTATTTTAGAGGCGTGTATGCAACCTTATCTGATTTGCATAATTCCTTCAGTGAATGGGGTGATAAAACAATCCATCTATCCTTCTATCCATCCATCCATCTGTCATGAAGCCATCCATCTGATGATGGTTCTGTGTAATTCTAAATTTGGCTCCCGCAGCTAATTTTGTTATCTGCTAAATTAAAAGTTCCCATGCTGATATCCTCAACTCAGTGAGGGGGAGGAGAGGCCTCCTGTGGATTTCTGGGACTGCATGTTTGCTTTTCGATTCAATTCTTGTCCACCATAACGATACATGTATACTTACACAAACACGCTCTCTTCCTTCGCAAGTTCACATACACAGATGGCAGTTAGAAAAAAAAAAAAAACAGTGAAAAATTTATTTGATTAATGAAGATGTCGAGGTGTCTGGATATTTACATACTGTACTATACTGTTTTATGGACTCTTGGTTGGTCATTAATATAGCTTTGGAAATTGATCAGTCTAAAACAGATAGATAGATAGATAGATAGATAGATAGATGCTTGTCTGTATATTAAATCTGTGCTTTCATTCTTAAAGGGACAGCAGCCTAATTAACCTGCTGCTATCTCTGTCATTAAATGTTAAAAAAGGATTAAACTATTTGTTGCATCTTTTTTTCTTATCTATTTGTCATATTATTTGCATTTTTTAAAACTGTATTACAGTTTCAGCTCACTATTATTTGATTAAGGGTTTGGGGGTCATTTTTTTTTTTTTTAATGAATGCACTGACAGGAGCCGCCTGACAAAGTTATGAGGTCTTGGAATGGCACTGGATGAACGGACAGAATGGTGACCCATGAGTTTTGATTGAGTCAGACGAACTTATCTGAAGATTTTGAACTGACAGTCAGAGGTTAAATGACTATCATTTGTACACGTAAATCCTCGGAGTCAGTCTCAACAGAACAAGAGGGTTAAGTTGTATTCACATGCACACTTGTGTGTGTGTGTGTCCCAGAGTGCATGACCTTTAAAACAGTAGGGACACAACGACACACTGCTGTGTTCAGAAATGCATACACACTGCTGATTTCACGCCTCCCTGCATCCCACCAGTGCAAAACTTCCAGTGTGTGTGTGTGGGTTTGAGGGTGTGTATGCGGGTTTGGAAGAGTGATATATGAAGAAAGAAAATGAATGGGACAGAGCAAACAGGTAAAAGAAGAATTAGAAGTTACTGCACACATAGAAGACAGAATAAAAAGAAATAAGGTATAAGATGCAGAGTAGGACATGTAGAGACAGTGAGAGGTAGTGTAATTATTCTGTGTGTGTGTGTGTGTGAATAATTAACTGAGGGCCCATGGGGAAGTAGTTGAGGGGTGTTTGCGTTTGGCTAACGCTGCTTTTCCCCCACTGCTACTGTCACACTGCCAGAGTAATTTCACACTGCTTACCCCTCTCTCGCTCTCTCTCTCTCTCTCTCTCTCTCTCTCTCTCTCTTTCTATGTCCTTCATAAACAGTGTTCTGCAGTCTACCTGCTGAGAGCGCTCACATCTCCTTTACGTCTTCCACTTTTGTTTTCACTTGACTTTTACTATCAAACAGGATTTCAGAGTTCAGAGCTGATCTGCACTGTTTATTCTTCCTTCATCTGTTAGTTGCATCAGTCAGCATGTGAATTCTCGTTCTTTGGAAAGTAAATATTGATCGCTGATTTCTTTATTGGAAGAGAGAAAGAGAGAGAGCGAGAGACAGCAGTATCAAACCATTGTATCAGATGTGCTGTTTTGTTTTAAAATACTTGCTTTTCAGTTTCAAATTTTACATCACTTTTTTATCATAACTCTCACCTTGAAATTGTATCTGTTAAAATGTTATGTTTTTTTTTAAAGGATAAGTTTTCTTTGGTTTACCTTTAAATTGGAGGTGCTATTTTGTTATCACAAGACCACCCGTCTTTTTGTAAATAGCACCCTCTGTTATTGGAAGCAGTTTTATTTGTGGAATAAATTCATGATGTCTGACTGTGTGTAGATCATTGACTTCAGTAAATGGCAATTATTGTTTTTGAATGATGCTGTATTCGTGCCACTAGGTGTTAGTATAAGTCCAAGAAGACTGGCATTTTACAGTCACAAAATAAAACAGTTATTAAGTGCACAATCAACTTTTTTGGTGCTTCTCAAACGGAAGGATGCGTATCTATACTGCCATATCATCAAGCTCCATCAAAGGAAGTTGCAATTTGTAAGACCCTTAGTAAGCAGTAAGCCTGTTTTTGAAAGATCCATCAGGTATGTCTTCTGCATCCTTCAATCACCCACTATTCTGTTTCCACGTTCAAATTCACAAAAATAATTAGCTGAAAATTAATCGACACTAAGCGCATGCAAGAAAACAAAATGATTTTTGAGATAAAGGAATTATGTTTTGTTTTAAATCAAAGGGGCCCGATCCTTTTCCTGGAGACCTACCTTCCTGTTCAGCCCCAACCCTGACCAATCACATAGTGCAAAACGTCTAGGTTACGAACGTAACCCACGTTCCCTGAAGGAGGGAACGGAGACGTTACAGATGGGAACTCGCCAGA
>JAUCMR010021746.1:0-10161 GCA_032357425.1 Enteromius argenteus | reverse complement strand
CAAAAAACACCATTTAGTATGTTTTTTAAGCCTTTTGAATTACGGGGACACTGAAAATGTCCTCATAAATCACCTTCTTATTGTAATACATATGTCATACCCATGTTATTATACACATTTGTGTCCTCATAAACCACATAAACAAGCACACACACACACACACACAAACTAGGGGTGTGCGATATTGACCAAAAATAATATCGCAATATTTTCAGTGGTTTTAGTGATAATGATAATTAGAGGATATTTAGCTGAGTGTTCTTGTGCTGGTATCTTAAGGACTGTTGTAGACTCCTGGTGTTTGTAATATTCTTCATATTCTGTGTACTGGTCAGTTCACACTGATCCAAAATTGATATTTTAAAAGTTTTAAGTGATTTTTACATTTTATGGGCATTTTTACCTTTAGAAACCATTATAAATTTTGAATACTGATATTTGAAATTATAATAAAAGATACTCTGAATGTGAAATGAAAACTGTCAGTAGGTGGCAGTAAGTCACCTTGAATAAATGAGTCATTGTGACTGAACCGAATCATTTAAATGGTTGATTTGTTCAGAAATGAATCACTGTCATGTTGCTCAGGGACACAAAAAAATGCTGTGGTTGTGTTTGGAATTGTTTTTTTTGTTGAAATAGCACAAAAACAGGAAATGGTGTGTGTAAAACATAATTAAATTCTTGTTTATTGAACTGTTGTAAAAATTCAAAATCACATTTGACGGCACTCATTGTGTGAAATTGTATATTACATGTATATTATATGTATTATATAAATATATACATTTTCTGTCTTGAATTTGTAATCAATTTAAAGGCATTTCATTCGACTGCATCACTGAAACACTCTCTAAATGCACTCGCACACAAGTCTAGACTTCACGTAATGTGTGTGTGCTCTGTAGAGGGGTTTTCAGTGGCTTTTGCAAAATACTTGATAAGGTCAAATCTCACATCGCTAAAACAAAATTTACAATATTATCACAGACAATATATATTGCACACCCCTAACACCTACACACACTCTCTCTCTCTCACACACACACACACACACCAATGAAAACTAATGACAGAGCCATGAGCTGAGGAGAAGACAGCAGAATGCAGTCTGTTAATAATTTACAGTATTCTGACAGAAAGAGATGAAATGAGCATCTTTCAGAGAGTTGAAGGAAACCACCAGAATACTGCTCCTGGACAGCCACAAACATCTCTTGTAGTAATGTCTGTTTTCATTTATCATTTATTTGAGATCAATTAGATCTTTCTACTTTCCATCCTTCACCTAAAGAACATTCATTTGTCTTTAAAACCATCAGAGTGTGAGTCGCTCCTTTCTGAAGTGCTCTCCTCAGATTATAACATGGTGTGTCTGAACGCTGCAGTCTGATTGGCTGGCAGGTGTGTGTTAAACTGTGTAAAGCACAGGTGGCTCCAGGCTGTTTAATACGAACACACACCAAGCTGCAGGAGCACAGGAACTATAGATCTATCAGTAAATCTGGCAGGGCTGTTTCTGAAGTCTTTACACACACGATCTTTCTAAGTGGATCTCGGGGGCCAGGGGCCGGAGGCAGGTGTCCGGGTCCACAGACGAGACTCAAAGATGATTCACACACACACAAACTAAACATCAATATTTCATTACACTGTTTGTTTCCTCCCTAGTTAGAGCAAGCTGTTTATTGAGAATCAGAGCTGTAGGACTAGTTAAGCTGGCTCAACCCAAACCCTGGGTAAACAAGAATGTCTAAAGTGTAAGCAATACTCTAAACTTCTGAGCAGTGGTTCCCAACCGTTTATCCTCCTCACATGATAAATCTGAGATACGTGAGAGAAGAGCGTATCTTGTCGGACAGTACTGAAGCTGTTAGAGTTCATCTGCAGGAGCAGGACCCTCGAGAGCTTGTTGACCGGATCACGTCTGCTGGTCAGTCTTCACAACAGCGTCCCACACAGTGAGCTACAACGGGGCTAAGAGGCGCCTTTGATGTTACTTTCATCTAAATCACTAGATGGCACAAAAATGTGGCGTAACGCTTTCCAAAACATCCCTTTTCAAGATGTGTGTGTGTGTTTGTCTGATCTTTGATCTCACACAGCGGTGCAAAGCTGATTCTGTGCGTACTTGATATATGTCATGTTTTCTAGTGAGAATCGCTAAAATGAATGCATATAATTTGAAACATTTTCAGTTTTGTTTTAGATAATTAAAACAGTTATGTTACTAAATAGTTAATGTTGTAAAAGTAATGAAAGAATATGTAAAAGTATGGTATTTGGGGTATTTTATATCATGTTTTAATGGCACAGATGTTCTTTTATTTATCAAAATAACATTGTACAAACTTTGCTTAAGTGATTATTTTGAACAAGTATTAATTATAAAAAAAAAAATAAGTATTTGAATTAGTAGCTTGTTTGTGGGGGAAAAGTGATTTATACGATTTTTTTAACCAACATAAACCACTTGTATGATTTCTTTTCACACAATCTGTAAATGTTCGATATAAACGTACATATTTTGCCTGCACTACACTTGGGGTTCTTGTAACCTGTTTGTTTGTGATTGTTCTTCTGAGGACATAACTACTAACTAACCATCATACATCTGCTGTGTGCTGTAAATCAACACTTACACTGATCTCTGTAGACACTACAAACTGACAAACACAATCTGAGTCCAGCGTAACATCAGCAGCTGCTCAATAAAGAGCTCAGAGAACGTGTGCGGTACAGGCCAGGATAGTCTAGCAACAAAATAAAGATCAAACACTTAAACATATGATCCACAATCAATGATTGAAGTGCTCTTGTTACAGTCATCATCATGTTGCTCAGATGAATATAAATTTATTAGGCCTGAAGTGAAATACACTCATATTTTATACTGCGCATGCATCACTTTATATCAGGAGGCCTTAACTACTGTGTGCTTATATTTCAGTTAATCATTTGGTACAATACACTTCTTGTGTACATATTTTACATTGTCTTTTTATATCTAAAAATACCTATATGTAATTACATCTGTAAGTAATTTCTCTAATTACGCTAACCCTAACCCTATATTTACACTGCTGACCCATGCTTTACAACTTAATATACTCTTAAACCTACCCACTGTCCCTAACCTACCCATACCCACCTCAATAGCAGCAGAAGTGTTTTGTAACACAATATAAACACAGTAAGTGCATTGTTCTTATTTTTTTATGTATGTACACAGTAGTTAAGGCCACCTAATATAAAGTGTGGCCCAGCTTTATTTATTTTTACTCATTTATCTATTTTACATACATTAAAATCTGAGCATAAAAAGTATTACTATCACACATTTGTACCATGATTTACAGAGAAAAAAAATGTTGTTCAGTGTAAAAAATGGTTAATATAACAAATAACCTTGTCAGTCATATTGAGAACCAGAATCATTAAATGACATTAAAAGACTTTTTTCAGGATCACAATAGTCACAAACTAAACATATTTCCCAGTCTTTGCGTGTTTAGCTGTATACACACAAGTTTAGTTTCGTCCAGACAGATCCTGCATTTTGGGAGAGTGAAACCTATATTTTTTTGAAAAGCGTGTCCCAGAGTAGATGAATCTGAAAAAGCAGCACTTGTGTTTTCGTATGGACGGTCTATCTGTATATTTTCTGAAACGATGATGTCATCAGCCCACATCTCGACCCCACAATGCTACGTCACATAACTCCAACAAAAACATCAAGAAACTCTGAACGATCGTCTTTTTATTAGGACGGCACAATTAATCAAATTTCTAATCACAATTTAGTCCACTTATGTTTTTCTGAGTGCTTAAGTGTTGTTATCTTTCTACAGGTTATCTTAAGTGTTTTTACATTGTTTTAATTATAGTTTTAGTTTAACATTATAATACCATGCATATTTAAAATATATATATATAATTTAAATAAACCAATCCAATGAATATTTGAAATCTGAAGTTTAGTACTACAGAAAAGAAAAGCAATACAAGCTTATTTATTGTCATTTAAATATATGACATGAAGTTGCTTCAAACAATGGTATAAACATCATTCAATGTTGGTTGTGTTAACCAGAATTAATAATCGTAAAATGTGACATCTCTGACCCGTGCACACTCAAACCATGTTAAAACAACAATAACTGTATATTGAGTGTTTATCTTGATCACAGGCACTAACTGGAACTAACGGTTATAATGACAATGACAACACATTTCAACTGCTTTGTTTTCTGCACTGTGATACCAGGGAACACACACACACACACACTGACTGACACAGCTTTCACAGCCTGAATGAAAAGAAATGCGAACAAAGCTAAAGAATCAGCCGATGCATGTCACAGTAGTTTACTTTCTTTTCTAAATGAATTGGTTGAGTGAATAATTCAACAGCTACTGACATAATGATATAACCAGAAGAAAGCAGAGTTAAAAACAAGCCTGCTGGGCAAGTTACGTAAAGCAAGCTAAACTGTCAGCATGGTTATAGTTCACAAGAACAACACACGTGTGCACGCAGAAAACACATCAGAGCTGAGACCATTACAAAGGGTGAGTGTGAGTCATTACAGCAGAAGAGTCCTAAAGATCTCACACACACACACACATACACTCTCTCTCTCTCTCTCTCTCACACACACACAAACAATGGCAAGGGCCACACTTCCCAGCGTCGCTTCCTGAGAAACTCTCTTTTGTTTGGAGAGCATCTGGCCCTGACCTCCAGAGTTTGTGCCTTGGCTGAAGCCCCGCCCTCTTCACAAGCCCCGCCCAGCTCCACAGACTCCAGGCCCTCTTCCTCTTATTGCCCTGTTTGTCTCTCGTGCCATAAGATTGGCGGATCTCTCAGTGCGCTGCAGCTGTCCGCTTCAGCTCTCAAAAGAGTCTCTGTGCAGCACCGGGCCGTCCACAATGCAATGATGAATTGGATAAGCTCTCGTGTGTGTGTGTGTGTGTGTGTGTGTGTGTCTGTGTGTGTGAGAGAGAGATTGAAAGCAGAGAATGAAGAGCCATCTGTCCTATATGAGCAGGACGAGGAAGATATTGGGCTCAAGTTTCTCCCCGTCGCTGCCTGGATCAGACCATGTCAAAATATTGAAGCTGAGGTTCAGCCTCTTCATCTGAGATATCACTTTCCACTAGATTCATCTCTCATGTGTCACGAGCTCTGAGACGCTCCTATCGATTGATACTTGGATATGTTGGAAAAACTCAGTAATATTCCTCATACACACGCACAAAAAAGCTGTCTGAATGCAAATAAACCTATTCAGTCCACTGTCCACACAAACAAAACACTGATGATAATACTGCCTGACAGAAACATCAAGAACCTTTCCTCTCAGTTCTGACAAAAGAAACAAGATGTATCATACAGACATTTTTCCAGAACGGTTTAAAGATTTAAGATTTTTTGGTCCGTTCTTCTTGACTGATGCATGAACTCTGATGACATCACTGGACTGGTGCTGGTCACAGCTAGTGTGAAATAATATGAATATAAAGACTCCATATAAACAATACTTGACATCATACTAACTGAAATACAGCCACATTTGAAATGAGTCCACAGAAATGTGTGTATATATGCTCACTCACAACACCTCATTCTTATTATGACATAGTATTTCTTTTTTATTTGTTTTTCAATGCAACAGTAAGCTGTTTAACTTAAAGATCTGATTAAAAACAGAAGATCAATATGGTATTCCAATCATGCTACAGTCCACACTATAGTAACTGCTGAAGTCAAACACCTGTTCATCATGTCTTCGTGAATGTATTTTGTTTTTTTGTGTTATCTTGTTAGACTGTTCAGCCGTGACTATATTTATAATACAGCACAGCACGGTCTGCTTCCATCTCTGTTAACATTCATGCAGATTTGCTTTGACACACATACTGAAATCTGTTTATTAACATCTCAACACAATCTTTCACATCAGTTTCTGGAACTAGTTAAAGGTTAGCGTTCTTTTCTCCACATCATTAGCTACCTCCACACCGAACAAAACACGCCAAATCTAAACACAATAACGTGATGAAGTGTGGTATAATCATAATAAGGCACTCCACATTTATGACTATAAAGTAACTTACAGCTCTCCACTCGACTGAGCAATCCGAAATGATTTTCTATCACGATAGCAGCATGCGCGAGTAGCTAGCAGAGGAGCGCTAGCGGACACGTCAGAGACTAGCTCCCTCTGCTGGTCACTCGAGGCTGGGCCAGTGACCTGTAGGCTTCACCCCTTGGGTTTTCACAGTACATCAGCTTTATTTCACTTCGTGGCCTTTACAACACACAGCACTGAAGAGGCCATTCAGAAACACCAGGACAGCGAAAGGCCTCTCTGGTGTTATTAGACCGTATCTGCAGAGTGTACCTCTGACATTTAACACATAACAACATGATCAAACATGCCCACAATGCTTATAGATACACACTTAACCTACTGGCTAGCAGAGCCTTTGCTAAACTCAAACGCCAGATCCTGTGTCCATACAGTCAGAAGGACAAACATCTTCACAGACGACCGACCAATACGCTTTTCTGATGACCAGCTTGACAGCTGCATTTCGGACATGTCATGTCAAAATATAATAACCCTCAATCACATACATTTTTATCAAAGCTATCTGACAGAAAGCATCTGCAGGCTTTTCAGATAAAAGCTGAATTTGAGCTGCTAGCAGCACCATTACCTTAAATCAGCACAGGTACCGTCAACAACAACAAGCCAGCAGCGTCAGTCTGATCCATCAAAATGGCTTTTACCATAGCCAGATCACATCTGCTCTGTAAATCAGCACGGCGCTGTCCCCTTCAAAGCAGATCCACCACTAGCACCGCTCTAGATCAAGCAGCACAGCCATTTCAAAACATCCACACCGTGATCTCAAACTAGCACAGCCATTAGCGCTCCATTAACGGACTCTAAGCCGATCCCGGGATACGCTCTCAGTGCAGCTTCTGATCAGAGCTAGCTAAGCCATCCGCCGCCAATCTGTGCCATTCACAACGGCGCACACATCCGTGAACGACCAAAAATAAACCCACACTTGCCTGGACGTCAAGCGAGAATATGGCCCCTTCCACCGATGCTCCCTCCTGTGCGCTCGAGAGCTAATCCTTCCTTTGTGTCAGTGGCTGAAGAGAAGAGTCTGATCGCGCAGGAGAAGCGAGCGTGAGGCAGACAGAGACACAGCGGATCCGGAGAGCTGAGGACGGCACGGGATCTGGAGAATGAGGAGCGCAGGAGCAGATGGGGGAGGAGAGAGAGAGAGAGGGGGGGAGGGCAGAGAGAGAGAGGGATCAGGGATAACACTGCTTTAGCAGGAAACAGCAGCTGAGAGAGCGAGGGAGAGAGAGAGAGCGAGCAGGAGTTTCTGGGTTACGCGGCGGCAGCAGCGTTTACTGCACACCATAACAATAGCCATCTGTGGAGGGGGAACCTCTGGAGGAAGCAGCACCTGTTAGCTGCTCCGTGAGAGCGGCTCGGCCCGCAGGAGTGCAGGGGGCGGGGAACGCTCCTCCAGCCACACAACAAAGGAGCACAAAGCCTGGCTCGTGTGAAGCGCCGTCGAGCCGCGACTCAGTTCTGCAGCGCTGTGCTGGAAGAGCTAAACAAAGCTCTGCACCAGCTCTACCGCTCTGTGTTTGGAGCCTATAAAAACATAGCAATCTGCCTGAACCTCACACACCTAGACACCCATGCTGCTCTTTCCAGCAGCAGTTTCTGAGTATAAATCCATGTTTTCAGGTGTCACGGTCTCAGCATGTAATATTTGGCTGAAAGCATACCCTAAAGATGCCATATAGGCTCGGTGTATTGAGACAGTGTCTGTTACAAGCACATCCTCCCCCACCAATCAGCCTATTGTGCTTTATTCTTTACATATGCAAAACCACTGGACTCCACAGCCCCGTCCATCCACACAGCAGCTCCATTACGCGCGCATGTGTGTGTGTGTGCCTCCATCTTGTCCTCCATCCTGCTGCATGAGCGGGAAACGCATCCAGATCACACACCAGCAGCTCTTAAAGGGCTAGTTTGTACACAGATGAACGCTTCCTGCTCTTGATTGTTTAAAAAAGATCAAGGCATAGTTCACTCTAAAAATAAAGCTCAGTCATTGTTTACTCACACCAGTATTGCTCTAAAGGTGTGTAAAAGTTAGAAACTGTTCTGCTCACTCTTGCCCTTTCAACAGCAGGTGACTGTCCTCAAGCTTTAGCTTCATAAACAGGAACATCACAAGTGTGTCGTATGTTACAAGTGTACAACACAGCACCCATAAACCTCAGAAATGACCGGTTAGGGCATATTCTGACCCGTCAGCTCCTCTACTAAGCCCACATTTAGAGAACAGCTATGTTTACTTTCCTAATGCTGAATAAACAGCACCTGGATCTCAGTTAACTCAGTTTGATGGCTTCTGAGTGCAGTAACTCACAAAATAACAGCATGCACCACCAGGAGTACACCGTACTTTAATGGGATTTTTAGTAGTTTTTTTGTCTTGTAGCATGGGTCTGGCTAGCTTCAGCTTCATGCAGGCGTTCAAGCTTCAACAGTCAGATGTGAGTCTGATTTGTTTTACTGTGTTAAGATACGAGAATGACTGCCTGCATTTTACATTTGCATGATTTTATAAGGCTGGATGCCACTAAAATGAGACAAACCACAAATGCAAATCCATCCGTCCACTCAGACAGGTAAAAACAATACTCAGTTGACACCTGTCTTACTGAGATTTTTAGAGCATCTTATTCTTCTGGTGTAGGCCCTGCCTTGTGGAAAACATCCACAATAATTCCTGTACCAAAGATTTCAAGGCTCTTAAAAATGAGAGATTTTCAACCAATAGCACTTTCATCAGTAGTAATGAAATGCTTTGAACATCTAGTGAAAAAGTACATTTTATCTTAAACTCAGCACCTCATTGATCTCTGCAATTTACATATCAATCCTCAATGGGGGTTGAAGACGCAATTTTGACTGTATTGCATTTACTGTATGCACATTTAGAGAAACCGAAGACACACAAAGGTTCTTTTTGTAGATTTTTCATCAGCTTTTAATTGTAATTCACCCAATATTTTAACTCATACTTTAGCCAAGGATTTTTTATTAGACAGTGGGACGCTTGCTTGGGTGATGATTTTTTTTTAGCTCAAGGATAAAAGGGCTACTTCAGTTGAAGCCCCCAAGGATGTGTTTTATCTCCACTATTATTTATTGTATATACCAATTCCTGTGTGCAGATAATACTGCTTTAGTCTGTAACATGATGGTGAGGAAGAACATGGATCTGTTTTAGATTTCTTCTTAAAGTGGTGTGAAAATTCTAATCTTCTATTAAATACTTCTAAGACTAAAGAGTTGATCACTGATTTTAGAGAGAGAGCGAAGTGAAATTAGCCCTACAATAATTAACGGAGAGCAAGTACAAGTAACAGATTACAAATATCTTGGTATAAAGCTGGATAATAAACTCAGGTGGGATGCATGGTCTGATTACATGGGTAAAAAGCTTAGACAGAGAATGTATTTCTTCATTTTAATGTACATAGTAAAATGCTTTTAATATTTTATGGAGCGTTTATTCAAAGCATTATGACAATGTGTGTGACTGGTTGGTTTGGTAATGCCTCTGTAGCACAGAGGAGGTCACTGGAGAGGGTGGTAACAACAGCAACTAAATTGATAGGGATAAAGTTTTATTTTAGTTTATTTTTTATTCTGCAGCAAAGCGATGATATCTCAGATCAATATCTAGTCTTGTGTAAACTTCATTTAGCTTAAACTATACATTTTATTCCTTGTTACAAGTATGGTAGAACCATCACTTCCACCACAAAAGACTGCTTTGTAAGTAATCTTCAACAGCACATCAGCTGGTCACTGAGGTTCCTCAGGGGTCGGTTCTTGGACCCCTTCTCTTCTCCACATACACTACATCACTGGGTCCCATCATACAAGTACATGGCTTCTCCTACCACTGCTACACTGATGACACACAGCTCTATCTCTCTTTTCAACCAGATGATCCAACGGTGGCTACATGGACCTCAGGCTGTCTGGTGGACATCTCATGGATGAAAGATCATCACCTGCAGCTCAACCTGGCCAAGAC
>JAUCMR010021745.1:0-10164 GCA_032357425.1 Enteromius argenteus | reverse complement strand
GTAGATATGTAGGTGCAATGTTACTTATAATCAACAGAATACGTTAAAGGGACCATCAAAATAAAGTGAAACCATTACTTTTGTTTTACTGTACACCTTTGATACACCTTAAGTTAGTATGTCACAAAACCAATTACAACCAGTGTTTGGTTAACCTATGGCTATGTTTTTCAACCTGCATTTTTCCCTTTTCTAGGTCTATTAGATGTTGCATACTCTTCATTTTACTTTTTTTTTTTTAAATCTAGGTCAGTGGATGGAATCTTCAGGATCAAGGTTAACAATAAAAGGCAAGTAATTAATAAATGTACAAAATGCATATCTCAAAGCATCTTAATAATGTGTTAGAATTTTAAAGACATTGCATGATGCGATGTGGTGCTGTGCTTCTTGCCCAGTGTGCAACCAGCTTAAGGGTTATGAAAAACGCACTTAGGACAGTTTGGACATTGCGGTGAATCAGAGGTAAATAAAACTAACAAACAAAAAACAAAAAAAGAGAAAGAAATAATAAAATGTTTAATTGATTTATTTGCCGTTTTCTGTACATTCTGTTTATTATATTAAATGCAGTTGGATTGCCTTATAGCATTTGGCACTGCATTTCAAGGGCCAGGGTCAAGATTATTATAGTCAGTACTGGGGTTCAGTATGACAGGTAAATCATGTCTTTGTGTGATGTTGTGCAGCACTGTGCAATCCATCACAACACAGCACATTTTTGTAGGGCTGTAAACTACTGTGCCACCTGAGCGTTTGACCACTGACTGTGTCCAGCAATGTTTATATCAAGGTTCTATCCCTACTAAGGCATCCCGACTAGGGGCAGTCATGGCCTAATGGATAGAGAGTCAGACCCGAAGATTGCAGGTTCAAGTTTCAGGTCCGGCAGGAAATGTCGGTGGGGTGAGTAAATAACCAGTGCTCTCTCCACCTTCAGTAATATGACTGAGACCCTTGAGCAAGGCACTGAACCCCCAACTGCTTCTCGGGTGCCACAGCATTGGCTGCCCACTACTCTGGGTGTGTGTGGATGGGTTAAATCCAGAGCACAAATTCACAAATTTGGCATGACGTGGCTCAGGGATGACTGTGACATCCACAATTTTCCAATTGCCAATTCCCACTGACAAGTACCAGTGGACAAATGGCCTAATGTCATCAATTTCAAAGGAACAGGTAAAGCGTGAAAAAACTACTGCCCATATTTAATTTAAGGTTATGTGTAGGTCATTCGTACAAACTGACCATGATTGGTCAATTGACCACACTTGAATTGGCAACTCATAAATATGTACGATTTAGCAAAAATCATATGAATTTGTATGAGTGAAATCGTAAGAATTAGCACCGTCATAAAATATGTACGAATTGCCGTGAGCTCGGGCTCCACAATCCCTGAAAACACGCTACCTTTTTTTAATTGAGTTTGCCTTTATTGCTTGATCACATGGTGTCACTATGAATCACACAATACACAAGAAGAGTACACGAGCACAGTCAAGAGCATCCATATGCAAATACTTCTTGCAAATAGTTTTATTTTTAGAACACACAGGTCAGAGCTACATTATCTGTAAAGATAAACTGTTGCTACTCTGAAAGAAATAAGGTTAAGAACCTTATTATCAATCAAACAAATACAGGAGAGATTATTTGTTATCAGTAGTTATATGTGGTGGCTTATGACAAAAGAGGTATTTACGACCTGATTTATTGTTTTATTGCCCTTTTATGGTTTTATTAGGGGTCATAAAAAACTGTCCAATATTTCGGACTGGACACCTGTTGCACACCCCCACTTTGACCTATAAACAACCTGTCATAAAAAACTCACCTCAGGGGGGAGTGGTATTTATTGCAACCTACACAGTAAAATCACAAGAGTCAAAAAAGCAGTGTTAGAGTATGGGAACTCTAAAAGAGTCAATTCAACAATAGTGAGTGTAAAATGATTGCTTTTGTGCTGAAGTGTTGGTGTTAATTTTCAGAGTTAATTTTTTTTTTTTTTTAAATAACTCTTCACAGTGTAATCTGTGAGTCTGTAAAGACATTTTACTCTTTCGGAGTTATTAAAACTCTACAATCCAGTGTTGAATAAATTTTCCACCAAAATAGTGTAAACCTTTGTAAACGTTACACTGATAAGCTCCGCCCCCCGCCCGCTTCTTGCCAGACCGTCCAGAATTTTCTCAGCGCCATTTTCAACTCTCCATCTCGCTTGAAGAAACACGGTAAGCTTCCTTAATTTGCAATTTTCATTTCTGTTATCGACTAAGCAACTTATTAAAATAACATTCCTCCAAATACGAAACTATTTTTGTCAGAAAAAAACGTGTTTTCACGTGGCAAGTGCAACGAGTTGTTAGCTAGCTTAAACATTCAATATGCCATCCTATTTAGCATTTAATAATGGCCTCATTTTCGGTTAACTATAGTGTTAATTTCGTCAGACGAGACGAAATATGTTCGTCAACGACCTTTTTTTCATGACTAAGACGAGACGATGACAAGACTGCACCACTGTCCAAAAACGGTGACTAAGACTAAATTAACATGCATTATTGTTGACGAAAATGTTTTGCATAAAATAAAAACTAAGATAAAATCTCTCTTCATTTTCGTCTACAATCGTCTCTGCTTTTCATCAGCTGTTACGGCTTTAATTATTCAGAACGAGTTCGCGGCTTCGCGCTGTTGCTCAAGCTACAGGTCTCATAACGTTACTCCTGCTGAACACACAACACACGAGTGAACACGAATGACGAGCAACGACGACATGCTAGATCGAAGGAAGAGGCTCTGTTATCAAGAAATAAAATAGTGTGTGCGTAGAAAGAATTCGTCCACACGCCGCACAAGTCCACCGTCTAAGCAGGCTTTTTGTGTTAAACTATATTTCCTGTCACTGCGCATGCTCTTTTATTGTACGTTACATGACGTCCCGATGACAGGTCAGTTGCATTAAAATTAAAAGCAGTATCAATAAAGTAAAAAATGTGATGTGCTGCAGTCAAGCTCCAGTGCACTGTTTAAACGAGTGTTCTCACTCATACTTTTGTGATTTGCGGAGTTTTGACAAGTTTTTTTAGCCTTGATATTGTTTCTTATTCAAAAGTGGTGACAGAAAAAAAACTCAGCACCCCCAACTTGAAACCTCTTCCCACGCCCTGTCACAATCACATCATAATCCAAATTAATGTAATTAGGCTTAGAAGCAAGTATATATGTAAGGGAATCAAGTTATACAATTACATATTCCTCCAAATATCATCAATAAGACTACAATTTTTGGACTAAAACTAGACTAAAATGAAAAGACTTTTAGTCGACTAAAACTTGACTAACAAAAAAAGATATGTGAATGACTAAATATGACTAAAACTAACAAGGACATTTGGCACAAGACTAAGACTAAATTAAAAATAGGTGACGAAATAAACACTACTACTGCATTAAATTTGCCACTGCGCTTTCAGACGTTGATAGTCTTATGATATGATTACAAATTACATTTGTTTTTTGAACTCATAATTTTTTCTTTATTTTTTTTTAAGGTGCCATCATGCTAATTAAAACAAAAATCGATAAGGAACAGAAATATGTGAAGATTGTTGAACCAAGCATGGAAGAATTCTTGAAAGCTGGTAAGCCATCATTAACTCGTTATTGCAAACGTTTGTTAAAGAGGATTTGATCCAGTGTTGCCCCTAAAAGTCAGCATCTTTAGTTATCCCAAAGAAAACTGATGAAAGAATTTGTCATGTGTGACACAAGTGTGCAAATGATTTTTTTTCTTTCTTTTTTAGTGTGTTTAAAGTTCTATTACTTATTAACAGTATGACATACAGTGATTCTGATCACTGTATGGTTCAAGAACAGCATGCAATTTATTTTGGGTACACCTGTTTTACACGTTTTAGGCGATTTTGTGCGGCTGGGCAATAGGTTAAATATTGTAGTTTAAATATTTTAGACTTACAATTTCATTGTATTTTTCTCTTAAGCTTTGGTGAAGTTCTCAATTTCATCTGTCGATGAGGACATCAGAGTTTTTGATGAGACAGGAACTGAGGTGGATGCAGAAATATTTGAGGAGCTTGTGCAGCAGCCCACAACTGGTATATTCACCATCACATTTGGCAATGGTAAATTTTATTTTTCTCTATTCTTATTTCTTTTTTAAATAACACTGCATGCAGATTATGACCAAAGTACCCTAAGACTTTGGGGTGACAACCAGTGAATTTATTTATGCTTCTCTCTCCAGTTCTGGAGTCTCAGAGAACTTTGTTCAATAGTTCTCAAGGATCACTGTCATCTGACTGCAATCTGGAAGCATCATTTCCTCAAGTACATGAAACTGTAACAGATTCAGCATCACCGCTTTCACAGAGCGAGTCTGATGATACAATCATCCTGGAAGTTGTGCAGTGCAGCTCTGATGATCCTGTCCACGATGAGAATCAAAGTCCTCCCAGTAAACGGATGAAAGTACAATGGACGGATACAGCTTCAAAAAAGGTTGAATGTATGCTTTTGCTAACATGATATAAAAAATACGAATAGGATTTGTAATAACAAATGTCTGTTAACAGTTGGTTGAATCTGCTCTGAGCAAGAAACCAGGTGGAGATCAACTTATTAGGGAATATATTCGGACCCACAGCCTGACAGACTCCTCACGGCGAAAGCTAGTTAACATTCTGGCTGGAGACATGACTGAAATGCATGGGTAACTTTATTTTTTATTAATATCAATATTTATAGAGAAATGTATTATGCTTTGGAAGTTATTTTTACACATAAAATAAATATGTCGCTCTTATTCCTCTCAGGACAGCACCACCACGGCGTGTGAGAGAGCTATACGCTCAAGGCATCATTGAAATTTTCCCAAACCTGCGGGATCCGTATTCCAAAAATGGATATGTTAGACCAATCTTTAAATAATTTAGAACACATAAGTTATTTTAATTATCTTTGGCTTTTGACTGTAATGCTATCTTTCTAACACTAAGTTAACCTGTTCTAATTTAAAGGAACATTTCTATGATGGGGAGAGTGGCAGTGGTTACCTAGCATGGAGGCTTAAAACTATCCAAAGGAAGAGCACCTCATCAGAGGGAAGACGATCATCTTGTCAGCTGACTGAGGGTGGACCAACAGCCAGACGAGGTGCTTCATTTAACCCTGGGATTATCCTGAATGAAGAGCAGTGTAAGGAGGCCATTTCCTTCATGAAATATTCTTCGGATGAGGCCACTATCAAGAACAAGATGAAGATGACGTTTGACTACCGTCGCAAGATGGTCCTGGATGAAATAAGATCATCTGATGTCTTGACGGAATTTCCTCGCTTCAAAGACATCAGAGGCTTGGTAACTCTTATTTTTACACAAATAGTTTTTTGAATAAATCAAAACTTGGCAAAGAAAGTTACCGATTTCAGATCCTGTTTTGTGCTTTAGCAAGCTTTCTAAATGACACCTTGTTGCATTGTTCTAAGCTGTTTTTCCATTTGTTTAGATTGACTTCATCCTGGAATTCGGAGAAGAGGTTGCTTCCAAGTTTTTGGCGAGGTTAGTGGCAACATTTTTTTAATATCCTTTTCATAGGTTCATATACTCAACTGATATTATACGTTTTACTCTAGATGGCCTACCGTTTTCAAGCAGAAAGTCATCCAGCAGAGTAAGGGTCTCCCAACCTCAGCTGATCTCCAAGAACTGATCTACTGAGCTGAAAGAGCTTCAAGTGGAGAGGAATTGGAGGAAACTCTTGTCACTGGTAAGTTTAAATTATGTCATAAGATTGGCACTTTTTGCTTAAATTCCTTTCATTAAATAAATAATTTATAGTAATTTGGTAAAGTATTTTCAAATGTTTGAGATTCAATTATATGGCTTTAATAAAAAAAAAAAATTCACATTCTGTGTCATGTCTTTTCCCACAGGCTGGGACAGTGATCTTTCCTCCATCATTCTTCTGCTCCACCTCATTCCTCCCACCTGTCTCGGCCGCAAAAGACCTGGCAAGATTTCAGCATCCCAAGCTGAGAAGCACCTTGTGGTCTTTCAGAAGGTGTGTTTGTATTTTAGCAGCTGCTATTTGTTTCACGCCTTTTTCTGTTACTTAGCATATTATCAATTTATTTCTGTTTTGACACCCATTTTATTTATTTTTTTCTCTTTACTTAACCAATGAATTATTTTTTAATTTAAGTGGAATTGAGTGGACTGTTGATTAGGTGTTTATTAAATTTTAACAGAGAAAGCTTTTCAAAAATAACTTTTGACGGAATTGTTGTCTTTTGATTAAACTTGCTTTTCCTTTTTTCTCATCTTCTATTCAGAGTGGAACAAGCGTCCAGGAACATGTTGATGCCATCAACTCCATTACGCAACCCTATCTACTTGCAGTCGGTCCAGAGAGGAGAACCATCCATGGGTTTTTCATTGTTCTGGACAAACAGGTCATTCCATGCAAGTCAACCAGTTCATTGGGAGCCTTTGATGAGCTTTTCAAGTCTCACTTTGTTTTTGGAACAGTTTACAATCAGATGTTGCACAATATGTATGTCTTCATACAAACAACAATCTACAACACAGATGTTGGAAAGGTTCAGGAGACTCCTCGTGTTGCAGAAATACGAGCTAGACTGCTTAACTAGCCATTGAAAAAATCCCCCTAGATTGGCCAACAAGTTTATCAGTCATTGTGTTTGTATTAAGGTTGAATATTTTTCGCACTTGATGTTCTAAATCACTCTATTTTGTTATTATGGGGAGAATTTGTTTCGTTTGCGAGAAACATTTTAGCAATACCAACATGCTTATTAGGCATTTGCGATTGAGTCATGGTTTCTGTCCTGGCAGGTCACTTCGCATAAAATGTGCCCAGGAAAAATGTAGCAATATTTTTTGTACATTTTCAGGATTCAGAAAACATTTAAACTCAAAACATGCAGAGCAAACTGAATGTGAAACTGAAATTGATGACAGTGTGGCCGGTGGTTTTCCTGCAGAAGATATACCATTTGAAGAACCTGTAGAGCCGTCAAGTAGTTCTCAAGTGTTCCCTTTGCCAAACAGCTGTATTCGTGATACATGTGCATCTGCTATTGCCCAGCTTCAGGTTGCTGGTGTTAGCCAGTCTACGTTAGATAGTTTTGTATCATCCATGGAGGAGGTAGTATTAGATGTACAGAGTCAAGCTAAAGATGCAGCTCTGAAATGTTTATCTTCTCAGGATATTAGTGTCAAAGCTAAAATTGAACAAAGTTTTGAAAGTCTGGAAAATCCTTTTACTTCGTTAAATACTGAGTCAAAACGAAACGCATATTATGAACAGAAGTGGAAAATAGTTGAACCAGTTGAAAAAGTTCTTGGTGTTCGATTAGAAAATAGAAGAAATAGAACTACTGGAACTTATGATCAGGTTGTTGTTACTGACAAATTTGCATATGTTCCAATTTTAGATACATTGCAATCTATTCTTATAAATCCAAATCTAAGCAGCATGTTCTCATCTGACCATATTTCCAAGGATGGTTTGTATTCAGATTTAAAAGATGGTCTTTATTTAAAGAACCATCCTCTTTTTTTTGAACGAGAAGTATGCGTTGCAAATTCAATTATTTTATGACGATTTTGAGACGGCTAATCCATTAGGATCTAAAAAAGGAATACATAAATTGGGAGCAATTTACTTCACATTGAGAAATTTTCCACCAAAGTTTAATTCATCTTTAGTAAATATACATTTATGTGCACTTTTTCACACTCAGGACATAAAAGCCTATGGATTTGAAAATATACTTGAGCCAGTCATCAACGATTTAAAAGTGCTTGAAACTGATGGGATTAAAGTCCCCACATTTAAAAGTGCAGTTCATGGAACTGTTGTACAAGTAACGGGATAATCTTGGTCTACATGGAATTTTTGGATTTGTAGAATCATTCAGTGCTCGTTATTGCTGTCGCTTTTGTATACTAGAGAAGACAGACTTTCAAACTGTGTTTAGCGAAGACGAGGAAAGTGTCATTCTGCGAACAAGAAACATGCATACTGAACATTGCCATACTGTACAAACAAACCCAAAGCTACCTCATGCATATGGTGTTAAACGTTCAAGTTCTTTGAACTCTTTGTTATATTTCCACACTGCTGATAATTTTTGTGTCGATATCATGCATGACATTTTAGAAGGAGTTGCCCCCTTTGAAGTTAAACTTGTTTTGGAGTATATTCAGAAGAACTTTTTAACAGCCAACGAGCTGGCTAGTCGAATAGACTCATTTAATTATGGGTATAATCAAAGGAGAAATCGCCCACCTGCAGTTAAGTTGTTTGATGGAACAAATGACTTGGGATTGAATGCTATACAGTCTTGGTGCCTTTTGCAGAACATTCCTTTAATATTTGGTGATAAAGTACCAAAAGATGACGAGCATTGGCAACTCCTAATTTTGCTGCTCCAAATTGTAAATATTATATTTTCCCCTGTAATATCAGATGGAATGACTATATTTCTGAAACACATCATTGTTGAGCATCATCAGCTTTTTAAGTGGCTGTTTCCTGGGAGAAATCTCTTGCCTAAGCATCATTTTATGACCCATTATCCCCGATGTATAAGAAATATTGGTCCAATTTTGCATGTATGGTGTATGCGCTATGAAGCGAAGCATAATTTTTTCAAAACTCAACTTAAAAGTTTCAAAAATATTACAAAGACATTGGCTAAAAAACACCAAAGATACATGGCTTTGCATTGGGAATCTTTCAGCCAATGCAGATTGACTGTTGGTCCAGGAAAGATTGTGGAACTTGGACAGTTAAAAGAAGGTACTGAAATTGCTGCAAAACTAGGTAGTGAAGTAAGTGATAGTGTTCTCTCTGTAAAATGGGTGAAGTACTATGGGACAGAGTATCGCCCTGGCTCAGTTGTGTGTTTTGAAATCTCTAATGAGATGCCAGTATTCTGTAAAGTCAAAACTGTTTTTGTGAAATCTGAAAAAATTATTCTTGTTGGTTCAGGTGTTGAAACTATATGTTTTGATGAACATTACAGTGCATTTAAGATTTTGTTGAAACCGTTCCACCCACTAAAGGTGCTTGATGTTCAAGAGTTGCGTTACTGCAAACCACTAGATGTGCAGATGTCCTACGGTACAAAAGATTCCTCCCTGTTCATTGTTCCATATTGTCATTTTATGCAGTCGTGATCAGTCATTTTAGTACTTTAATTCTGAGAAACAAAGTCAGAATTCTGAGAATAAGGTCAGTAAAGCTGGTCCAGTCAGGTTCATTTTCAGCAAAGTCAACAGGTTTTATATTTTTAATATTTCCTGTGTGAGGAAGTTAAAAATGTAAAGTATGTTTTATGCTCAGTTCAATAAAACTATTCAAGATTTTCAAGACAATGGTTTGTTCGTTCTTTAACAAATATTTTTGTCATGCTTTTGGTTGTGTAAAATTGAGGCATTAAAAATAGATATGTTAAGTTTGTGTGATTTCAATACAAATATGACTAACAATAGATTTTTGATAGGAACATTTTTGTAACACTGGTTTGATTGGTTAGTAACACTGATTAGAGTTATTTCATCCACGTTTAGTGTTACATACATTTTACACTTACTAAGAAAGATTTTTTGGTGTTGATTTAAAAAAACACTTAAAAAGTAACACTGTCATATTTAAATAACACTGAGAGTGTTAGTTATTGCTTAGAGTAAAAGTATATTTACAATTGTGAGTGTTAATGCAGGCTTACTCTACTACTAAATATAACTCTAGTCAGAGTAAAATTAACTCTGAAAATGTAACACTGAGGTTAGTGTGATTTTTACACTCTACAGGGCAGGACCATATGTAACCTGGCCCAGTGTTGAAACTGACTCTTTTAGTGTTGCATTAACACTGCTCATTTTGCTGTGTATTATAAAAACAGAGAGTCTGAAAATGGCATTTTATTAATTTTATTCTGAACAGAGATCAGATGTGTGTATGTGTGACTTCAACTGTTTGAGTGTCAAGTGTCCTGCTTGGTCTGGGGGCCCTTCACCCCCCTCCTCCTCCGCTGAGGGCCTGCTAGATCTCTGTGATGTGTCTCTGTAATGAGAGAGAGAGGAAAAAAGAATGAGAAATTACTGAATA
>JAUCMR010021744.1:0-10165 GCA_032357425.1 Enteromius argenteus | reverse complement strand
TGGTTCGGACCAGAGCAATCAGTGTGGTGTGAAAAGGACCCAAAACGGCAGAAAAATGCTACAATGTATCATTTGTTGCCCTTGGTCCAGACCAAATGAACCGAACCACAGATGTGAAAGCACCCTAAGTCAAACTAGGCCATTGTTTCAATAAAGTCCATTTTTTTTAACCATGGCAATTTCTGTTTCCAAATGCAGAACTGAAAGCACTACCTCTAAAATGAACCTTAATGAAGAAAGAGGGGAGGGCAATGTTGTTCACCATCAGAACCAGAGAGCAGCCTCTCCAAAGCCCAGCTGTGTGTCTATGAAGAGTGAACAATCCATGGGTGCACCCATTTACTTTAGTGATGAAGCAGTGACCTTTATCCCCAGGTGAGTGAATAACTCAAATTATTGGAGATAAGAAAAAGAATGATAACTTAAACTTAAAATTCTTAAAGGAATAGTTCACCCAAAAATGAAAATTGTCATCATCCGGAAGATATTTTCAAGAAAGTTTGGAACCAGGCTGTTTTGGGTCGACATTGACTTCCATATTAGGAAAACAAAATACTATTTACAAACTTTCTTCAAATTATCTACCTTTGTGTTTGGCAGAACAAATAAATTCATACAGATTTGGAACTACTCGAGAGTGTGTAAATTATGACAGAACTTTCATTTTTGGATGAACTATTCCTTTAAAAAATTGCCACGTTTTATTTTCTGTCATCATACTTACTCGTGTAACTAGTCACGTAACAGTCTTTAAATTGGGAAAACGTGGAAGTGTTTGATGGCTTCTAAATTAATTTCTGTTTGGATCCTATGGAATGAATGGAGCTAAGCTAAACGCTAACATAGCGCCGCCGCCGCACACTAGAGCCATTAAGTGCACGCATGGGAGAGATATGTATCGTCTAAGCTGAGGGAACAACATAGTGCAATATGGAAAAATGGTGGAGTTTTCCTTTAAGGGAAGCATCTTGCCAGGAGTGGCACAAAGAGCCCACACAAGGGAAAAATTAGAATGCATGATTTTACAGCTCATTTAAATTAAAACATCATATCATGAAAAAAGTACCAAATTCCAGATGTTTATTTAAATACAGATATTTTTATTTATCAATATTATTAAAGTCAATATTATAATAATAAAAAATTACCTTTGTCAAAGTTTAGCTTTCTTTTTGCACTTCTTTTGTATTATCTGCAGTTTCAAGCATTTAATTCAAGGTGAGATTTAATGACAAGAAGTCATTTGTAAAACATTTTTATAAACATTTTTCAGTTGAAATGTAGGGATTAATAATAATAGTAAATGTTTTAAAGCTTTTATTGTGTTGCTGCTGGTTTAAAGATGACACACATGGCTTCATGAAAATATTAATTCTTTATGTGGTTCTTTCTTCTGCTGTGGATAGAGATGATCAGTCTGGAGTCCTGGCTTCTCAGCAACCAGTAGATGATGATCTACCGCAAGTCAAAAAACAACACAGAACCAGTATGAAGAAAAAGCATGAGAGCATATTTTTGGGAAGCAAACTGCAAGAGAATCAAATCTATCTGAGCAGCATATACACACAGCTTTACATCATAGAGGGAGAAAGGGCAGGGGTGAATGAAGTACATGAGGTTTTACAGATGGAGACAACAGACAGAACACAAGACACTCCAATCTACTGCAATGACATCTTTAAAGCCTCACCTGAACCAGGATATAAGAAGAAGAAGAGGAGGAAAAAGGAAATCAAGACTGTTCTTACTAAAGGCATCGCTGGAATTGGAAAAACCGTTTCTGTGCAGAAGTTCATTATGGACTGGGCGGAGGGAAAAGCCAATCAGGATGTAGATTTCATCTTTGTGCTTCCATTTCGAGAGTTGAACTTGATTCAACATCATCAGTACAGTCTTCACAGACTTCTGCTGGACTTTCATCCTGAACTTCAAGATCTGGACTCAAAGATTTATGAGAAGTGTAAAGTTGTGTTCATATTTGATGGTCTGGATGAAAGCAGAATCACACTCTCTTTTTCAGACGATGAGAATGTTTCTGATGTGTCTGAGACTTCATCATTGGGTGTGTTGATATCAAACCTCATAAAAGGAGAATTGCTTCCCTCTGCTCTCATCTGGATCACTACCAGACCAGCAGCAGCCAATCAGATCCCCTCCAAATACATCAACCGTCTGACAGAAATTCAGGGTTTTGATGAGCCTCAGAAGGAGGAATATTTCAGAAAGAGAATCAATGATGAGCATCAAGCCAGCAGAATCATCTCACACATCAGAAGAGCAAGAAGCCTCCACATGATGTGCCACATCCCCGTCTTCTGCTGGATCACATGCACTGTGCTTCAGAATCTCCTGAGACAGGACATCAGTGCAGAAATCCCTCAAACTCTGACTGAAATGTACATCCACTTCCTGCTGATTCAGATCAACATGAGGAACCAGAAGTATGAAGAGAAGGGTCCAGAGAAACTCCTGCAGTCCAACAGAGAAGTGATTGTGAAACTTGCTGAAGTGGCTTTTAAACAGCTGATGAAGGGCAATGTGATGTTTTATGAGGAGGACCTGACTGAAAGCGGCATAGACATTACTGACGCATCGGTGTATTCTGGGATTTGCACTGAAATATTTAAGGAGGAATATGTGATTCATCAGAGGAAAGTCTACTGCTTCATTCATCTGAGCTTTCAGGAGTTTCTGGCTGCTTTTTATGTGTTTTACTCTCATCTAATGAATAACATGGAACCATTTCAGTTGCTTCTGATTGAGGATTCTAAGTATAAATATAATTTGGACAGGTCTGAGGGAAAAACTCTGTGTGAGTTACTAGCAGCAGCAGTTAATCAAACTCTTCAAAGAGAAAATGGGCATCTAGATCTGTTTCTGCGGTTCTTGCTGGGTATCTCACTGGAGTTCAATCAGAGATTATTAAAGGACTTACTTACACGCAGAGAGAACAGCTCAGAGAGCATCAAAAAAACCTCACAGTACATTAAACAGAAGATCAAGAGAAGTGAAAGTCTCCCAGCTGACAGATCCATCAATCTGTTCCTCTGTCTGCTAGAAGTGAATGATCAGACTCTCTCCAGAGAGATTCAAGAGTTTGTGAAATCAGACAAAGATTTAGAGATGAAACTTTCTCTTGCTCACTGCTCAACAATAGCCTACATGCTTCAGATGTCAGATGAGGTGCTGGATGAGTTAGACCTGATAAAATACAACACATCATATGCCGGTAGAAGAAGACTGATACCAGCTGTGATGAACTGCAGAAAAGCACTGTGAGTAATTTTAACAAATAACAAATAATTATTTATCAAATAATTTTTCCAAGAAACAGATTCATGATCTTCACCTTTTTAATTCAAATAGCATTAATAATAATAATCATCATCAGTAATTTTACTTTACTTATTTAAATAATAATCATAATTTGCCAACTTAAATCAACTATAAAGTTTTATATTTTTTAATATTTCCATGAGCACATTCCTTGTGAAAATGACTTGAGTATCTTAGTATAAGTGCTGTAAATAAAACGATAATGTAATAAAAACAACAACAATAATGTAGCATTATAACATTTCAGTCAGGACCTCTCAAGTCAAAAAGAAAACCTTAGACAAGACTTAAGTCAACTTTTTATTGGCATGTTTACTAAAGTTACATTTGGCGGTATGGCTCTGTTCCAAGTTCCCTGTCCTTTTCATGAGCGTTATCAAAGCCAGGACAAGGAAAAGCCGTTTCAGGGGCAAACCCTCCTATTTTAAGAACAGTAGAGTAGCACAAAATCCCCCAACAGACCATACCAGCCAATCCTCCCTGGCTCTTTCCGCTCAAGAAGAGCATTACCAGAAGCCCATTTAAAATAGCCAATTACCTACGTTATAATAGCATAAGAGATGAAGGTAGAGTAATAGTATTGTAAAGTAAAAAAACCAAATAGCTACTGAAGCCATAGATTAGTGAACTGCACTCATAGCTTTTTGAGCCTAAAGGATGGCTTGAATGTTGTGTCAGAGGTAGGGTGGGGGAAGACTAGAGTATTTGGAGAGAAGGCAAAGACTGGAGGCAACCAGGCTCTGGACATAGGCTTTTCCCCCTCTGTGGAACACAATGGGTCCTGCGGACCAGCTTGTGGGCGGCTTCTCAAGTAGGCCTACATGGAAGATGGAGGACAAACTGAGTTAGATTCAGAGACAAAAATTACAGTGCCTTCTTAAGGAGGAGATGAATCAATGAATTTTCTTTTAAGTTGATCCAAGCAACACAGGGGAAATTGGATGCCGGTGATCATACTTTCGATGCTTGAAGGCTGCATTTTTTATTTTTTTTTGCTTGATTCATAGCAGTTTTTATGTAGTTTTAGCTAGACCATTGCTCATGAATGAGCTGCAGAGTGTAATTACAATTGTAAGGTTATGTCTAGTCTAGTACAGTTTGCTGAAAGAAGGACAACCAGCTGGAAGGCGCTGTCTGCGGAGGCGGAATTTCTGAAATTCAAACAGAGACAAGAATCAGCGATTTGGTTATTTAAGTCAGGAATGTGAGCAGCCCGAAATTGAGGTTACCCACTACAGATGACCAAGGCATCTAACAAAACAGTTTATAAATGGTACAGAGGAGCATCCCTTAATAATTTAAACAGTTGCTTCGTTGTTGCATAAGAACGTAATTTGGTTCCTTGACCAGTCTTTACCACACAGAATACAAGCCATCATGATAAGGTACACTCCAGCAGAGCAATCAACAATGGTAGGTGCAGTATCTGTATATAAGTTAAGGGTTGTGGAACACCAACTTATAATAGAAAAACGAGATGCCGTTCCAGTTGTTTAGGAGTAGTGACCAGAACCCTAGCTTTGATCTGCAACCTTCATCTATGGTTACTAGATCAAGGTTTTTAACGAACTTTGAGCAACATTAATTACCCACCCCCCCAATGCAAATGATAGGCCAAAACCCTCTGACACAATGACGCCTGACCACCCAAACCACAACTGATGGCGCTCTTAAAAAAGCATATCCTTGTGAAATAATGGAAACTGGGGCAGAAGCCTCTTACAGGAGAAGGCAGTAGAATTGCCAGCCTAGTTAGCAGCAAACACTGCATACTGCAGCCAGGGAAGCAGGTATTATGGTTCAGAAATTACAGATTCTACCTGCCTGAAAGCTTCAGCATCTGTTTGAAATTCAATACCTACAGCATAATAACTGAAGTCAAGTCATCAGTTTACAGGTTTGTTGTCTCCCATCGATGTTTGTGCTCAATGTGTAACGGAGATATATCATGGTTTATGATTATGAAAGCAAACAATTCTTTATTTTTATCTGTGTTTAAGATACAACTGCATTTGCCACAATACATGCTGTTTTATACGAATATGAACTGTTGGATGTTCTTGACAGCTATGAAAGCCGCAGACAAGTCTCTGCTAATAACTTTCTAGAAATTCTGAAGGAGATTTCCTTTAAAGAGTTTGCCAAAAAGCCAATGTTTGTATTAGATTGTTGGAAGGAAATCACACATTCACAGATTTCCCTAACTTTTAGGAGCTACGAGAGATGTATGCTAAACCCTTACCTACAGCTAAAAAGGTTTTAGGACTTTTGAAGTTCCCTGCTGATATGACAGCAAAGCAAAATGAAGTGGCACATCATCTCAAAAGGTACATCAGAGAAATACATCATGAGAAACTAGGATAGTTTCTGAGGTTCTGCACACTTGTCAATTGTGTCAGACTGCATCTCTGTTGAGTTTGCAAAAATGTTGGATTACACAAGGCAGTGTGAGAACTATTTTACAGACTTGCGTGCAGAATTAAATGATGTTCTGGAGAGCAACATATCGATTATGGACATAATTTAACAAGGAGTTTATCAAAACCCTCATTTTGATTTCTGGTTACTTTGTAAATGTTGGAAATCTTAGCTTGAAGACAATTAGTCAAGCAAATGTTCACGGGAAAAACAATGGCTACAATGGCCTAACATAAAGTATGGAACAAAAAAGATGATTTGAGAACATCTCAGTTTTCCTTGTTTATGCAGTGAAAGTCACTAGTGACCAAAACAGCTTCCAACAAATGTCACAGTTACCAACAAACATCAACTTAGTTACCAACATCAAAATACCTGACTGAGCTACAGTCTTTTGAGGTTGATAGAGTCGGCTAAGTTGATTGTGAGAAAGATTAAGGTTTTCCTCCTGTGCTATTATAAATAAGACCATATGCAAAAAAAAAAATTATTATTAAAACTACAACAGCAATTCAGTGAAGTGCAGCGAGTGATTTCCTCTCCTCTTTTATTGTTAGATTAAGATATGATAGAGACCATTGCACGTATAATGTTACATACCAAGATATTTTTCCCCATCAGCTCCCCAAGCATTCACTTAAGACAAAACAGATATGTTTGTGTGAATACTTAAATACTGCAATTCTGTGTATGTGTATTTATTCATTTGTTCACTAATCCCTATATAGTGTATAGCAGTTGAGTGCACTATATCAGAAAGCAGCAAACAAAATAAAGTGTACGGAATCAGACAGTGACGTATACACTGCACGTCAGAGAGCTGGAACTTTTACGTCAGAGTTACTTACAGGTGATTAACAAACATTTTTCAATTATCTCCCAAATTATCAGAATTTTAACAAGTTAACAGCATAGCCAACCTACAGTAGTAAATGCCAACATAATATATTTTAATATTAAAGAGTTACTCCACCCCAAAATGAAAACATTTTCATTAATCAATTTCTTAAATCTGTAAAAGTTTCATTTGTCTTTGGAACACATTTTAAGGTATTTTGGATAAACCGGGAGGCTTGTAACTGTCCCACTGACTGTTGGAGAAACTTCTCTACATTTAAAATCAGTGTTTAAGTTACACATTACATTTTGCATGGCACAAAGATGTGATATCGCCAACTCCAGAGCACTGAAAGTACTATATCTTGTCCATTTTGCCCTTACTTACCCAAACTTGTCAACAAGGCTACTTTAACTTATTATTACTTGAATAAATAATTCCTTTTTTTACCATTGTACTGAAGAGACCTTTGTAAGATCTACAGAATCTCACACACGTTGATCATCTGAGATGCACTCAGACACTTTAATAAACTGCAAGATTGTTGGCAATCAAGACTAGAAAATACTGAAAACAGACTACCCCAGTCTTTATCGTGCAAATGATGTTTTATAACAAATTTTTGATTAACCAGCTCCCGCCTATTACCCTATACGAGCTAAAGCTTCCCCTTTAAATACCTCCAACTTTTTCTCCCTCGTATCTTCGTCTTTGCATCCCTCCGCCGCCCCTTACACCACTTAAACTGGGAATCGGGTGTCAGGTTTCCGAGCCAGAGGAGAACTGGCCCTCGCTAAGCCAGGTTCCTCCCAAGGTTTTTTTCCCACACAGAGTTTTGGGTCCTTGCCACTGTCGCCTTTGGCTTGCTTAGTTGGGGACACCAGGTTTCCAGCTTCCTTAGTTAAGGCTCAAGCCTCTAACAACCATTGCTCCCTCTAACCGATTTTGCCATCCTAGCTATTCAGCCATCCCACCCTCCTCCCGGGGGCACGCGGTGACCAGGCCGGGCAAGGGAGGCAAGACAAGTTTGTTGCGTCACTTTGTCAATAAAAGACTTTGTGTCGGACAGAGTTCAGAGTCCAGCTTGAGCAGTGGAAGTGGCCAAGTGACATGTGCGCATGCTCTAGCCCAGGTATGAGGCAAGATGGGAAATGTATATATATGTATATATATATATATATATATATATATATATATTGTATTATGTTAAATAGTGTACACAATGGCTGACACCTGATATAGTACACTCTATAGTGTATAGGGAGCAGTTTCAGACACAACTTGTGTTATCTGTATTTCCTGCACTCCATAAAGCCACTCCCATAATAACTGTCATCATTTAAGTTAATGCATAACTCTTATCTGTATATCGTGTGTGTGTGTGTGTGTGTGTGTGTACGACTCTAATACAATTATGAAATAATTATTTTACGATGAATTAATCTTCAAGAGAGTATTATAGACTACACAACTGGCTACACCTGGCTGGCAATCATAGACTTTCAACCTTCATGCTGTGCAGAACGTATCAAAGGAAACAATTATCTCACATTAAGAATTAAACCACAAATTCTTTTACTTTGAAGTATTATTTATTTGATAAAAGACGTTATAGTAACACTATATATGAAACCTGTATTATTTATAGGAGTGTTTTTAAGGCATTATAATGAATGCATAATGCATTATAAATAATTTTAATATGTTGTATCATCTCATGAATATAATATTTTAGTATTTTATATTAAAATAATATTTACTTATTTGTGATTATAACTTTTTAAGAGTAGGATTATTTATTTCACAATGAACACGATTCATCCTCTTAAATTACAATGGATTATATTTTTCATAGTTATAATGCATTATAATCTTATATCTTGTCATTTTACTTATATGTTACTTTACTTAAAGTAGACAAATACCACTTATAAGTAATAATAATAAAAATATATTTTTAATATAGTTTTTCTTAAACAGCCATAAGATTAGATATCAAATCAGATAAATGTATAATATGACAGATGTGCCCTTTAGACAGCTATTGATAAGTAACTCTGCAACAGCATGTCATCTAGCCTTGATTAGAGTATTAGTAGTAGTGTGTTTGTTAAATATATGATAACACTTTTTTTTGATGGTTCCTCAACAAACATGCTGATGCTTTGCAAGTAGTGAACATTCTACCTACCCTACCTAAGTCTACTAATACTCTTAGGTCTATTTAATAAACATTATTTTTTTTTTCATTTAAAAGTGTTAGCAAACTCACATTAGCTTCAATATTAGCCTCACAGGAAATACTCAAATAACACTCAGCACCTAACCACTTACAAGATGTTGTAAGGTACTGTGCACTGTACATATCTTAAAATTAAGTAAATTTAATATGGTGTTCATTGTGTGTTATAAAAAATCATACTCTTAGAAGTTATAATCATAAATACGTAAATATTACAACATATTATTATTACTTTTATGCTTATTAGTGAGATTTTATAACACATTGTTTTTTTAATAATGCATTATGCATTCATTATAAAGTTTTGTGTCATAGGGTTTATAGAATAAACAATGTGGCAACATGATAGGTTGGAGCAGAAGTATGTTGGAAATGTATATAGGACTTGACTTGCTTAAGAATATGAAACCTTTCTCACCTCTGCGCTATGTTGGTGCCACTTTAATGGCAGCAACGATGAGTATAAGAAGTATGCAGCTTCACCTTGTGTGTTTCTGTTATGTTACACAATATCACATAAATATTTAACTGATATACAGAGAATACGGAGAACATAATTTTAATCATTCATCTCTTCTGCATTACTATGTCTTCCTCTTATATAGGTTTGCTGGATGTCGACTCTCTGATCAGCAATGTGAAGTTGTGGCTTTAGCTTTAAAATCATCAAACTCCCATCTGAGAGAACTGGATCTGAGTAACAATGACCTCCAGGATTCAGGAGTGAAGCTACTCTCTGATGGACTGAAGAGTTCACACTGTCAACTGAACATACTGAGGTTTGACTTCCACATTCACTTATTCACTATGTTCAGACATATGAATGAATGCAGTAGGTAGTCAACCAAACTTTACTGTCTCAAGGCTGCAGACGTACTGTAAATAAAAACCAGCAATATGCAAAATACATTTGAGAAATCACCACTAGGTGGTGCAAAGGGACAGTCTGTCTCATTGCTCAGTAGAGCTGGAATTGTAGCAGTTTGATTTTTAAATAAGATCAAATAATCATAAATTACTGGTAACATAAAAAAGACAAATTTCAGTTTTCTAATGTCTTAATGTGTTTATTAAGTTTATATATATATATATATATATATATATATAAAAATAAATAAAATAAAATAAAAAAATAAAAATAAGTGTCCCAAAAAAAGCACATTTGTGTACACTTCAGGCCTTTTCACACAGAAATGTCACTTTAAATGCTGGAAAATTACAAGAACAAATTAACTGTTTTTTTAAATGTAAAAATTTTAGTGCTGTCAAACGATTAATCGCGATTAATCGCATCCAAAATAAAAGTTTTTCTTTACATAATATATTTGTAT
>JAUCMR010021743.1:0-10167 GCA_032357425.1 Enteromius argenteus | reverse complement strand
AGTAGACGGCCGGTCTTTGGGAAAGCACAACCTTATTGTAAGGTTCCTGAGGGGTGCCAGGAGGTTGAATCCTTCTAGGACACCCCAAGTGCCCTCCTGGGACCTTTCTGTTGTTCTGGCTGGACCTCAGGGAGGTAACTTTGAGCCGCTGGAGTCAGTTGAGCTGGAGTTCCTGTCTACTAAGACAGCACTCCTGACAGCGCTTACATCCATCAAGAGGGTCGGGGACCCACAGGCGTTTTCAGTGAGCAAAAGAGTGCCTTGTGTTCTGGATACGTGCCCAAGGTTCCCACCACGCCGTTTCACGATCAAGTGGTGAACCTGCAAGCACTGCCCCCAGAGGAGGCAGATCCAGCCTTGGCATTGCTGTTTCCCGCAAGAGCATTACGCATATACGTGGACCGAACTCGGAGCTTCAGAAGCTCTGAGCAGCACTTTGTCTGCCACGGAGGTCAGCAGAAAAGGAAGGCTGTCTCCATGCAGAGTTTGGCCCACTGGATTGTGGATGCCATCACCTTGGCTTACCAGGCCCAAGGTGAGCCGTGCTAGGGGTGAGAGCCCACTCCACTCGGAGCGTGGCCTCCTCCTTTGCGTTGGACCACGGCGCCTCTCTGGCAGACATTTGCAGAGCCGCGGGCTGGGCGACACCGAACACCTTCGCGAGATACTACAATCTTTGCGTTGAGCCAGTTTCTTCCCGTGTGTTGGGTAACAGGTAATTGGCGGGAAGAACTGGCCGGTGACACGCTTGCTGCGCCATTCCCCCTCACAAGGGATGCGAGTGCTCTTTACTCTTTAGGCTCAGTATCGGTGTGCATGCCCAGGGTCCGGTTATCCTATGTGTATCATCCACAGTAAGGTTTCCCTTGGTAAACCTGTATTTTCCCTTGACAGAGTACTCTGTCCATCTCTACTGCCAGTCGTTCCTCTCCTTCCCTGGATAGGACCTGCCTTAGAGACAAGATCGTATGTTGTAGTGCCCCACTTTTGGTCAGTCCATACCAGGGTTCCACATGTCTCCGTAGCGCCCTTTTCAGAAGGTCCACTTCCCCATTGTCTTGCCAGACTGTACAACAAATACAAGAGGTTGCAGCCCCTCTTGCGGAAGGTTGAAATTCCTTTAGGAAGTAGAAAATTGCTTCTTCAGGAACAACAGTTTTGGCTTCTCCAGCAGCAGTGTACTCACTCTGGTCCCTATTGGTATCAAAGTTAGTGAATCTGCTCTGGGGCGATGGGATGGTTACGACCTTTGCATAACATTTGTCTGACATGCGCCGCTTGTCAACATTTGTTGTGCTACAAGGTTGTAACGGTTCAGGTTGTGGCGTTTTCCATCGGACCAGTGTCCAGTGTCAGTCACTACGACATAACTCGTAGACAGGGAACATCTCGGTTTCGTATGTAACCCTTGTTCCCTGTTGGAGGGAACGGTGACGTTATGTCCCCTTGCCATGACCTTGAACCATCGCTGAGAGCTGGGAGTTCTCAGCAAATCTGATGAGTGGTTGCACCTGTCGCCTCTTTATACCCAGACGAAGGGGAGTAGCTCAGGATTGTTTAACAACTTGCCAATTTTCATTGGTGTTTTTTCTTAGGCAGAGCCAATCAGGGCTCTAGGAATGACCCCCAGTCTGTCGTCACGACATAGCGTCTCTGTTCCCTCCATCAGGGAACGTGGGTTACATATGTAACCAAGACGGTTTCCCTGGTAATTGGATTGATTCTGATTGGTTGTCAATGTTTCTATCATTCATCAGCTGGAAAAAAAATTGTTCTGAAAATGATAGTTCTGCTGTTCTTTAACATTGAGAATGATTTTTAGAACTATATCTTTATTGTTTTCTTTATCGTTATCGTGCTTGGTGTGAACCGGGCGTGACTTTTGTTTTATGTGCTGTTTGTCAGTTTTGCCTTTTTTGTGCCACACCATTTCCACACCAGAAAGAAGTGAAGTGGAGGTGAGTGCGGACCGGGACTTTCCTTTCCCAGGATTAGGAATCCTATGCGGAATTGGAGAGAACACGCCACATAAAAAAAGGCCTTAAACCAGGGAGCTTTTTTGCTGTGAGGTGATAGTACTAGCTGCTACTGTTGGCAGCCGAGTGAATGCAGAAGTGCAAAGGCATCTTGGCTACCAATGTTCAAGAAAATGCCACCAGACTCACTGGATAGCGCTTCATATTGTTCAAAAAACACTGCCAATTTAATAAGGCGTTTAACAAACTTAAAAACTTATTAAACACATTCTGCACAGAAATGATGTCACTCCATTTGAGGAAATCACATTTTTTCTCAGGGTGATTTGAATCATATTTTCCACAGGCAATGCATAACTTTTATATGTTTGACATACTAGCACAAATACAAAAGCATGTGAATGTCTGATCACCACACGTCTGTTGAACACTTTAAAAATTACATTTTCAAAATCACAGCATTATCATGGTTGTAGATCTTTCACACCATACTCAAATAAAATAGAAGATTTGTCTACATACTTTTGTAAGGTGCGTCCTTACACAGAACTTCTCAAAATACCTAAATGATGTTTTGCTGGAACCGTTTTTGACGGTCTAAACAACTTTGTATAGTTTAATAACTAAATACTTTCATTTTTGCTTGTTTGTTTGGTTGTTTTTTTATTATTTCAGCTATGTTAATGTGAAAAGGGAGTCTGCGTTTCCAGTCAACAAGTTCCAAGGAGCCTACATTTAATAAAACAAATTTTTTAAAAAAGAAAAAAATAAAGAATGTAAACTGAGAACTGAGAAAAGCCTGAATTGCAAGATGTCTGAGTACACCCTAAATGTGACAAGAGCAAAAAACAAATAGTTGCTTTTAAGTCACTTAGGATAAAGCGATCATACTGATCATATTCTAGAGCGCTTCACAAATTAATTTAAAACCAAAATCACTTCCATGCTTTTTTAAGTTTTGGTGCATTTGTAAACAAAATTTTTTCTTTTTTCTCTGAAGTCTTGAAGTATTGACTTCTTTCTCTGAAATCTGTTTTTAAATACTTTAATACTTTGTTTTTTACTAAAAACAACAACAAATTGTCTTACTATTCTTATATCACTTATGCAATGCAATGATTTTCACTTAATTGTGCTGCATTTAACACAAGATTACAGAGGAAGTTCATGTTCAGTGCTTTCGCTTATAACAATAATGTTTTAAATGTTTATTTGGGGTATTTGCTTGTTCTTTTGATATTGACATGCAATTAACAAGTAATTAAATTTGATAATGAAGCTAGACTTTGGGGGTTGAACATGCTTTTGTGTATTGTTATTGTTGTTCGAGATGTAAACTATTCTTGACCTGATTTCTCAATAACTTTCCATCATTACATCAATTAAACCTTAAGTTTTCTTAAGTAGCACCAAACGCTGACAGACAAGAAAGTTCCAAAGAAACCACTGATGAAAACAAAAAACAATTCTTGCCAGCATTTACTTTTAATGAATTGCATGTGAGTCTACTGCTGGATCAGCATATCTGAAAGTGATTTTCTTTTAATTAATAAAACATAAAATAAAATCAAACAAAAATATATAAAACATGCTAATTAAGAACTCTGACCTGCCGTTTATTATTTTAGGCTATGTACACTGTTTTTGACACAGTTTGAACAGGGAACTGTTAACAGGGATACTTAAGGGGATAGTGCACTCAAAAAATGAAAACTACTCTGTCATCAATCACTCAACCTCATGTCATTCCAAACATATATGACTTACTTTCTTCTGCAGAATACACACACACACAAGATATTACAAATGGCAAGTGGATTGAAATAACATTAAAAAAATGTTTTTTATTGTATATACAAAACAAAAAAACAAACAAAAGACACTGAGAAAAAATACCTACTTTCGTGATATGCAGCAGAAATAAAGTCACACAGGTTTGGACCAACTTGAAGGTGAGCAAACGAGGACTGAGTTTACATATTCAGATTAAGTCTGGAAACAGATATTTTTCAAAACATCTGCATAAGTCATAAAGACACATAGGTTATTTATTATCTATGGTTTTTATGCAAATGTCTTTCTGTCAATCTTTCATTTTCTCATGAAGACCCACCCCTTTTATAAGCTATAAAATGAGACCTGCAACATGCACATCATCTCATTTACCTCCTGATCAAAGATGGATCTGCAAATCTCAGTTTTTCTTCTGTTCATTCTGTTGACTGCAGGTAAACACAAACAGCTTGAATTTGTATTCAAATGCATATAACTAATGTCTCTCTCTCTCTCTCTCTCTCTTTTTATTAAAGGACACTCTCTCATCTGTAATCAGTGCCCAGGTGTGTCGAACGCTTGTGACCAGATAACCTGTCCTGATGGGCTCTCCAGCAACTGCTTTGTAGCAACGGCATATGCTAGTAAGTCCAGAATGATGGATTGAAATATTATTTTAACTGAATGATAGAGATATAACTCACTAATACAGTGACAAATAAGGTAAACAAGGTTTAACCTCTATATATTTTCTTGACAAAATTTATAATTGCTTGCATATTAAATTTTACTGATCAAAATTAATTTAGTTTTATCTCAAATTATTTTGCTAAATTATACCATGTTTGCCTGAATACTCGATTCTGATTGGCTAGACGGTGTGCGCCCAAACCACTGAATTCACAGGTAATTCCAGAGTTGCCAAGACTGCGGTTTTACCACAGAATTGGGCTACTTTATCACTCTTACCGCGGGTTGAAGAGACCACAATAGCTGTCTACACAGTAACGTTCAAAATGTTATTAACAAAAAATACCTTTGCTTCTAAATCTCTATATAGCCTATATTCCTTTGTCAGCACCAAAAGAGTAGCATCAATGTTTTTTAATTAATTAAACGTAAAGCTGCAGATGCAGATAATTCACACATGCACAATCTCTAATTCACTCAATTAAATGTAATCTTACCGCACTATATTATCTTTGTCTAATTTAAAGCAGGGAGACTTTTTAACAAGCCTTTACTGATGAAAAGTATACTGTGCTGCAAACCTCAATAGCAACTTTAACTTGCATTTTAGTGCACTTGGTAGAAGTAAATTTGTAAATGTAAATGTAAATAGTTCTCTTCATCCAAATTTTGTACAGTGGTAAACACTTGATCTACAAAAAAGATTGGAATGATATCTTTTTTTTATATTAGTGTAGAAAAAAAAAACCACACACTCAAAGTCTTTTTTATTTTTGTAACAAAATAATTGGGTTTTTGTAAGCAAATGTAACTTTATTATGTGTATTAATGTTTTTACTTCACATTTGTGTAGTTTGGAGGACTTATATTTTTACAATTTACAGTATATAAAAACTTCTTATATATATGTATATATATATATATATATATATATATAATTATTATAATTTTTTATCACATAGGTTTATATACAAAAACAGCTTTTTATGCAAACATTTTATAAAAGACCCATATTTCTAATTTTCCTTCATGGGGATATTTGACATGGTTTTGTAAAAAATCAGTGTTTTAATAACGTTAAATTATGATTAGAATGTTTATAGTTGTGATTTCATAAAATGTAGATAGGAGTCCAACTGAAAAAAACTTGTGAAAAGATTGGTCTTTCAGTTGGTCAAATAGCAAATAGTGCAGCTCTGCAGCCATCTACTGGTAAAAGTGAGACTTTTTTTTTTTTTTTCATTTTAAAACTGCATTTTTCAAAAGATAGGCAAAAATCTTACACTAAACCATGTCAGATGATCCATGTTATCCCCATGAAGGAAAATTAGAAATGTGGGTCTTTTATAAAGTGAATTTTACATAAACAGCTATTTAAAAACATTTTCAAATAAATTGTAATAAATTTAAAACTATAAATTCTCCAAAAACTACACAAGTGTGAAGTAAAAACATTAACAAACAAAACAAAATTACATTGGTTTTAAAAATTACATTTGACCCTGAGAATATTTAAGCTAAGTTTTGTCTACATTATGAAAACTTTCTACTTTAGCAAACTTATAAGTCATCCATTAAAATGACATGCACTCAAAATGATAATTCTTGTATTATTCATGTTTTTTTGTTTGTTTTTGTTTTTTTAGGTGCGTTAGGTGTGAGTTCTTCTTTAGTAACAGTTAAAAGTTGTGCTCCGACTACCTGTCCAGGTGGGTCCATCAACCTCGGCAATATAAAATTGTCTTCTTACTGCTGTGGCACAGACCTGTGTAACAAGCAAGATTCTCCAGGTGATGTACTATGTACTATACTGTCAAAAAAAACTGATTGCTATTTGCAGAACACTTAAACATGTATGAGTGATTTGACTTCAACCGAAAAGGAAAGTTCTTTTACAGACAAAGCAATTTTTGGTACATTGATCATAGATGTGGTGTGCAGAATAAGACAAGGGAGCATGTCTATTTTTTCCTCCTGTAGATCCTAGCAATAATGCTCCTAATGGAAAGTCGTGTTACACTTGTGATGCACAGGGGTGCTCAAGCATAATGGCCTGTTCAGGGAGTGAAAACAACTGCTTTAAAGCAACAGGTCAGAATCTGATTAGTTATCAGATTTAACTCTTTTATGCTAAAGCATTCAATACAGCTTGGACTAACTCAATCTGTGTTTTCTTTTCATAAGCGACTTTTGGAGGCCAGTCAGTGGGTGTAAAAGGCTGTGTCTCTAAAGCCATCTGTGATGCTGCATCTTTGATTCCTAATGTTCAGGGCGTCTCGTGTTGTTCAGGTTACCTGTGTAACAGGGCTGAGAGCCTCTCTCAGAGCTTCCTGTTCCTCTGCTGGTCTCTGCTCTCCTTCATCCTGCTGCACTGAACAGCTCTTCACAGCTGAAGCAAAGACATAATGTTGATGCTCAAATATATAGCTTTTCTTTTTGTCCCTATTTGCAACTGCAGTATTAATGGTTAAAAATGGTTGAAAACCAGTTCCTGAATATATAGGCTCTTGAGGGCAGTGGGAGAAGAAGGGGTCAAGTTTGCATGTAAAGACAGCAGTGCTGTGATAAACAGAAAAATATATGCATTTATGAAATAAAATATTATATTACCTTAGCACTTTTTACAGATGTGTTTTTAAAGGAGTATGCATATTTGTTAAAAATGTACTCACCCTTGGGCCATCCCAGATGTAGTTTGTTTTTTAGTGGAAACAGATTTGGAGAAATGTAGCATTTAATTCCATATGCATCCATTATAATGTTGTCCTCTCACATGAAATTCACCAACACTTTTTGAACTCCTTTATAAAGTTGTAAACACTCCACTCTAGAGTTCTTTCTTCTAACTGACTAGCTAAGGACACTGGTGACATTTGTCAGATGTAAATGTAACGTTCAAAATACTTTTTTATTGGCGTATTTCCAAGATTGATGGGTGATTAGGCTACATGCCATATTTCAGTACTACCATTCAACATACTTTTATTGTTTATTCATGTTTATTTATTTAATTATTTTACTAGCAGTAAAGAAAGAGATGATCAGTTCACTCATTCATGATGCCAAGTCAATCTTTGCCCAAGGAAAAGTCAAGAGTGACATCTAGAGAAGAGGACTGGAAACTGGATTCATGTAAATCAAACTGAAAAAAGACAAAGAAGAAAGGATATTGAATAGCCTAAAATATATAAATAAACTATATAACAAACTACTTAATCTTAGTTCAAATTATTGCCAAGATTTTCCTCACCTGTTTTTTTTTTCCCAGCAATCTGCATCATGCGCTTTTTTATTTAATAAAGCTTGTCAGACTGTATATCCGATATACACATATGCAGAACTTCAAAAGCAAAAAGGTCAAAGCAAAAATAAAAAGTCCCAACAAAATAGTGCAACAGTTATTTCCATAAATTTTAAAACTGTATTTAGCATTATTCATCAGCAGGTGGCTGATTATCTTTTTGTTATTTTAAAGATCATCTGCTGCCACTTGCATTTGCTCGTATTAGGGTTAGAGTTAAACCTTTGTGCAGGCTACGGCTGTTTTAACTGTTATTTATGATTGTAAGAAGCGGGACTCTGACAGGCGTTTAAGATCCAAGTGCGAGATTTACTCACACACAACATGGTCAAACAGGCAAATTCCAAACACCAGCAAACAGTAACATCCTAGAATGAGACAGAATCGTAATCCAGTAGATAAGCAATGGTCAGGGCAGGCAGTGAAATGTTCACAAAACACAGGTAACAGTCCAAGGTCAAAAATCCAAGAGGGCAATCCAAAGTAACAAAAGAAACAAGTGAATTAAAACAAGACTATGGCTATGGCAATGACAATAAACGTGAAAACAAGAAATAAACAGAAAATGCTTGGTAAAGTCCGCAACAGCAAAACACTACTTTGTGGTCTTCTTCTTCTTTCTATTTTAATGGCGGTCGGCAACCAACTGGAAAGGTGCATTACCGCCACTGACTGGGTTGGAGTATGGAGCAGGTAGACTGGAAGCTACTTTACTCTACAATACTAAGAACTAACCAAAGTAAAATAGATAAGTAGAGAAAGGGGGAAAGGAGGGAAACAAAATATATAAAAAAAAACATTTTTAAAAACTATATTCTCGAAGCTAGCCCAGTTTCTTTTAAAAACCTGAGAATGTTTGTGGTCTTCTGTTTGGCATGACCCAGCTTAAATGGCCACAAAACAGGAAGATGCTGCAGAAGAAGCAGAGAGACCAGTGACAGTCAGAGAAAAGGTGAGCGCTCCCTCTGCTGGCTAGGCATTACAGTTATTCAATCTTATACATTCAAATTAATATATTTTAAATGTTTTTAGTGCTGTGTGCATTGAAATTAAAATATGTTTTATTCGAATCTTCAACGCACTTTCTTAAATGTGGTATATTGTGCTTGGTTCAAGTTTATGATTTCAGCAGCATTTTCTTTAATTTACTAGAATGTCACTTTTCTACATGACAGTTCAGTATGTGTTTAATGCATTTGAAATATACTGTCTTTCACAAGTGTGTACATAGTAGGCCTACTTGGATGATGAAAAGTCTGTCATAATTTACTCACCCTTGAGTAGTTTCAAATCTGTATGCATTTCTTTGTTCTGCTGAACACAAGGGAAGATATTTTGAAAGAAAAATTTTAACCAGGCTGTTTTGGGTCACCACTGACTTCCATAGTATTTTTTATTCCTGCTATGGAAGTCAATGGTGACCAGAAAATTACTTTTATCAATCATGTTTTGTTTTGTTTGTTTTTTTTGCTTACACACATGCACATACATTTATATTTTAGGGGTGTGTGATATATATTGTCTGCAATAATATCGTAATTGTATAAACAATGTGCGATTTGACATTATCAAGTATTTTGCAAACAACATTCAAAACACCTCTGCAGAGAGCATGCATTCAGTTCGTGAAGTCTAGACTTGGACTGGCCTCCAAAACTAAAATTATTTACTCTGTTTTAGGGGTGTCGCGATATACCGGTATTCAGGATAACCGTGATATTCAAATAATGAATATCGACATTGTGTTAATTTTGGGTGTGACGATATACTGCAAGTAATGCATCATCTATGCTGGCGCCGGCGCAACCGTAGTTTAAAAAGCTTAAAAATGGGGGTACATAAGTTATCAGGTTAAAGTATCAATTTTGATATTAATATTTATTCATCAAACTGTTGATCTTGACCGTATATTCTCTCTTGTAATCTTCTCTCTTGTGTCTTCTGTTGGATGGGTTAAAAAGAAAAACTAAAGTAAAAAATAATTTGACTGCTAAAGTTTTCCCGCAAATGTTTCTATAGATATCGCAATATATAGATATTGTGAATGCTTTTGGCCACAATAACCGTGACAGCCCTACACTGTTTGTATCTGCAAGGCATCTGTTACACACAATTACATCAGTAATTATGACTGTTGCATGACAGACATGACTCTTATTTTGCCCAGGCCCCAAAAATATGATTAGACTATCAGTCGACAAAAAATACTTAGTTGGGGACAGTTGGCATGGTCTCTACTGACATTCAGGTCTGTAGAGGTGGTTAGTAACGAGTTACATTTACTTGAGTATATTTTTGGGGTAACTAATACTTTAGAGTATATTTAAAAATGGGTACTTTTAAGTAATTTTTTTACTTCGTTACTGTGGGCGACGCTCCTCTCGTTACTTCATCTTAATGCTATACAAGTTAAAAATGCTTCCGTTT
>JAUCMR010021741.1:0-10182 GCA_032357425.1 Enteromius argenteus | reverse complement strand
TATATATATATATATATATATATATATATATATATATATATAATATGCCAAAAAATCATTAGGATATTAAATAAAGATCATGTTGCATGAAGATATTTTGTAAATGTATTTTTGATTAGTGATATGTATTGCTAAGAACTTCATTTGGATAACTTTGTAGGTTGCCTAGGACATCCTCTTCTTGATATTAATGTGTTATTGATTTAAATTATTCAATGATATTGATTTAATCAAGCATATTAAATTTTGGCCTAGAAGTCTTGAACTCATGAAATATGTTAAGCAGTGTTAATGCAGTGTTAAATAATAATGATCCTCTCCCCTGAAGCCACTCCCTGGCACTCTTATGTTCTTATTACAATATACAAATGCATTTTTTTTTATATACAAAGGCAAAAAATGCATTTGTACAAAGCACAGTAAGATCTATATGTGGCTGGAGTTTTTTTTTTTTCCAGTTCACTCATGTTGGCTGAAAGTTAGCAGATCGACAGATATGTTTCATTATTTTATTTCTGTAGAAGTGTGCACCATCAGCATGTGCTTTGTCTAGTCTTGTGCCCACTCCCAATTACCACTAAATTTCCTTGCTCTGCCAATACTGTTTTCCAGCTTCCCCATGTCGTTCCTGCCTGCATTGATTTCCATAACATAGCTAATTGGTTGCCGCTGTGTGCTTCCTGTCTTTAAGACATCACATACTCTATTGATATGGACATAATTGGTCAACTGAGCCACATTTAAGAAAGTTTGGCAAAATCTTCAGCACATATTAAAGGGTTAAGAGAGCTGTCGTGAATTGAAGCTAATAGTTCGGCTAACATATTCCCCCATGTGCATCTAACAGCTGACAGGAAGGTAGGCAGGCATGTGAGCTATAATGATTTAGCGGTTGCATTGTAATGTGCTTCAGCCTCCTCTGGCTTTGATACACATTCAGACAGATCATGTTGCATAATGAATATTTTACACATGCCTGCATGGCATGCATGTATGAAAGATCCTGGCGTGCACTGGGCCAAATAGTTTTTGCCTGCACCAGCACTCTGCTCTTTTATTCTCTTGATAATACTCAATGGCTTGAAGTCAGAGTGAAGAACTTATAATGCAGTAGCCACAACGGTGACATCAACTGCATGCTGTACAAATAAACCTCTTATTCTATATATATATATATATATATATATATGTATATATATGTGTGTATGTAAGTTTCTGTTTAGAGAGTGTACATATGCAACTGTGAGCACTCACTAGAAGCCATCAATCTCAAAGACAAATCACAGTTAAAATACTTCAACCTCAGCAAAAGACAAATGTATAATTCTGAGTATTTAATATACCTTATAGAATTGATCAAATAGAATTGATCAAAAATACCAAAGAAAAGAAGTGGCTAAAAGTAAATTTTTTGTTGTTGGAAATTTATTGCAAAAATATATGCACTCAGAGAGATTTAAATACATTATTTGCAGTGCTTTATGGGAATGGCTGCTGACTTCTGAGCTCTTTTGCTCAAATTTTGGTTTTATTGACTTTTCTAATTGATGGATCTCTCTTTAGGATTTTGGGTATTGTAATTTGTTTTTTTGTTGTTGTTTTTTCTTTTTTAATGTTGTTGAAATCACATTGACTTTTACAGAAGAATGTTTTACTTAACAACAACAGATCTCATAGCAGTGCTTCTTGCTAAAAGTATGCATTTCTTTTAAAAAAAGGTTTTCAAGAATGCTAGAAATTGTCAAAAGTGTCAAAAGCTTTTATGCTGTTACAAAATCTTTTTAAAAAACTATACTTTTGGACTTTATATTTAGCCAAGAAAACAAATGTATCAGGGTTTCCACAAATATATAATCTAAAATGTGTATATTGACTGATTTCTAAGGAGTTATAATGCTGAAAATTCACAGAAGTAAATTACATTTAAGAAAATATTCAAATACAAACCAGCCATTTTAAATTGTAAAATATATATATATATATATATTAGTTTTTGCTTAAATAAATGCAGCCTTGGTTACTTATAAAAAAACAGATAAAAAACTAAATAGAAAACAATTTTAAAAAATTCTTATAAAAAAGTAATACAATTTTATAAAATCGTACCGACCCCAAACTTTTAAATAGTCCACATTATTTATGATTTTTTTTATGATAAAAGATCTATTTTAGAACATTTGCAGCTTAGCTGTATGCAATGAAAAGTGGAACAAAAATTAGTACAAACATTAAAGAAATATCAGTGCAGACCAAACCCTCCCTCACTCCCTGTCTCTCGATCACATTCCGTGTTTCTGTACTCTCTCTTTCAGCCGTTTGCTCCTCCCACCCTCTCGTACTCGTTCACTCACGCTCTGCCTCTTTGTGTCTTGCGCTCTGAATGCACTTGTAAGTTTAATCTCTGCTAAGGAGGAGAAGGAGGAGGAGCACCAGTGCATATGAGATGTCTCCGTAGCTGTCAGATACAGTGCTCACAGGACGAGACATGAGAAGACATCTCATCCATTGCATCAGTTTGTTACTTCATGTTTGAAGTCTGCTTCATGTATTGGTGCTCCCGAGTGATCCGAAACAGTGAGCTGAGATTACAGAGAAACCAGTTAGCGTGTTTGGATAAGCAGCATCTCTGAACGCAAAGAAAAAGCACTGAACCTGAGAAAGGAAATAAATTAAGACCTTTCTTATGTGAGATGGAAGCCGTGCAGGTGGTCTTGAGCAGCGGACTATGTGATAAACGAGCTGTGAACTTCATGTGCCGGTCGGGGAAGCACTGAAATGAGTCGTGGGCATCGCTTTATAAGCTCTTTGCTTGTCTAGTTGAGCTTCAGTTTGATATTCTCCGAGCAGGAGACCTAGCGCTTTGCACAGTCCAGCAGGACCAAGGGACTTTTAAATTTGCTCTCCGGAGGATCTGGATCTGGCTGACTTGGCTTTGTTTCTTGGAGACACTTTGCAGTCTTTCTCTGAATTTGCTCTGTAATAGTCGTGCATCCTCTGAGACAGGATGCAGGTGTCGTTTGTTTGCACGGACCACCGGTCTATGAGCCGTAGCACGGATGACAGGCTCAATCGACAAAACGCCAACAGTCCCAGCTCTGGTACCCGAAGCAAGTTCAAAGCCGTGGCCATGGTGGCCAGGAGCCTCGGGCAGCTTTCCGTCCAGAGCGTCCCTTCTTCAAGTGACCAAAGCATGAGAACTGGCATGAAGTATAGGTAGGAGAACTAATATAAGGAAAAAAAAGAGTTTATTTTGTGACTGTAAAGCTTGTACGATAATGCCTGATAATGTGTATCTTATTAGATTGGTTATTATCCTAAAATATGATTTGTGCACAATAAATATTAGCGTTCACATAATTTTGACTATTTTTTAAAGACAGTGTTGAAACATCCTATCAGGTTCAATAGCGTAATAATCAGAATATGCTGGTGCATATATGCATTTCAGTTTGACTGTTGTGCTTCAAATCTTTCTGCAAATTGCAGCTTTGACTGTTGTAGAATAAATACTCTTTTACTCAATCATTTTTACCCTCTTGAGCCACTGGCAAACCAGGTTCAGCTTTTCCTTGAAAATCCCAGAGCTTTGTATCAAAATGTACTGCTTACATATTTGTCTCAGAATCGTTTTATTGGGTCTTCATAGTATTATATAATTGCATTATGTAATATGCCTTTTTGAAATTTCCATTAGGAGTTTTTTTTTCTGTTTTGTTTTCTATATTTCAAACGTAACATTTTCTGCATTCGTTAACAGCAAACCTGGAAGTATTTGTTAATTTACATAATGACTGCTAGAAACACTGCCAGATTGCTTTCAGCTGTCATGTTCATTTGCAGAAAAATCCTAATAACAGCTCTTAATGGAGGCGTGTGATCTTTCCTTCCTATTTAAAATCAGGATTGCGAAATGATTGTTGTCAGAGGCTCCAATTTATGTCAAGCTTGATATTCGCTTCTGTAAAGCGAGAGAGTTAGCTAGACCTTGATAATTTCATTTATTCAGTTATGCACTCATTATGCAATGTCACTGTCTTGAAGCTTCATTTTCTCTGTTTAAAGAAATCCTCATTATGTTGGAACACATTAAAAACAAAAGAGGAAGTTTTTGCACAACTTTTTTTACGACATTTTTTTTTTTTTATTGAAAGAAGTGGTTACCATAAGCTGTTCTCCAAGTGTCCATGTTTACATTTTAACTGAAAAAAGCATACTGGTTTGGAATTATGTTGGAAAGTTTCAAAAGCAATTTGACAAGAGTCATCAATATTTATAATATATATAGTGCCCGATTTACTAGCTAGATTAGGTAGCAAGCTAGAGAAGAAGAGAAATGCAGAGAAGAAACAGAAGTATCGACATAAGAGTGAGTAAACATAACATAAATGGTGAACTAAGCCTTTAAAATGAGAACTTCTTTTGTGGACCTCCTTTCCATTGTTTTGAATTCTCTGAGGCAAGCAGTATTTGATGCCTTCTGTTGTCTTGAGATTGAGGTCGCAGAGTAATTTCCCCCCCCCAAGCCAATAGTCAAAGATCCTTCCGGCTCCTAGAAGCCCCCCATATTGACTGCAAGGTCAGCATCTGATCTTCTGCCAGAGGCTGTGGTTTCTGTGTGGATAAACTAGAGCATCGCTTTGAGCTGATCTTCTCTAATGATGCTCGGAGCAACTGAATCGAGCCGCACCGAATGCTACTGTGAATGTGTGCTTTTAAACATACGGAGAGTTCATGCATATACGATGAAAGACTCTGGGCAGTGTCTTGGAGTTTCTTTGAGGGTTTGTTTATGTGTGTTTGAGAACTGTGCTCAGATACCCAGAGGAAGACACAGCCCGGGAAGCACTGCTCTCTTGTCAGGGTGAGTTTCAATGATGTGCCATATTAACTCCCTAGAGCTGTTGGTAGCAGAAGTGGGCCATTGCACTCAGGGTTCAAGAGTCTGAAACTTCAGCGCAGGAAGTTACATCACAGACCACTTTTAATGCGATGTAATGAACATGCTATGAACAGAAAACAAGCTTCTGGCTACTACACTAAAGATACTATAACATTGTGGAATCATTCCATTGCACAAAATGTACTTTTTAGTGTTTCGTTTTGGTCAAATATTGCAAAGACAAACTTTTTTTGTTGTTGGAATAATGTGCACTGGTGAATAATGCTTATGACATCTTTTTGTATAGTTATTGCTACGTAATCTTTTGTGGATAATTATACATTTTTCATGATTTTTGCTGAATCAAAAGTTAAGAAGAACACCATTTATTTGGCATAGTAATCCTTTGCAACATAGTCAATTTGTTTACTGTCACTTTTATTTGTTTACCTTGATTGATTACAGTTTACTGTTAAATTATAAACTTAAATAAGAAGGTGCTGCCACAACAAAAGAGATAACAGTGCAGTAAGTGTTAAAGGAAAGCTCCACTTTTTTTGAAAATAGGCTCATTCTCCAAGCCCCCCCCCCCCCTTAAAAAGTAGAGTTTTACTATTTTTTGAATGCATTCAGCCGATCTACCAGGCTAAAAGTGCTACCGCCAGACTCAGAAATCAGCTGAATGGATTCAAAAACCGTAAAACTCAGCTTTTTGCAGAAAAAGCTTATTTTCAACCAAAAAATGGTCTTTTGGAACCTTTATTTTTAAAGGTAAAGAACTGCAGGTGCAGGGTGTTCATGCTACATTGTCCCATTCCTGGAAAAATAAATGTATGTTTCAGTATGATTAGCTTTTACTCTGTGCTCCCAAAGGGACAAAAGTCCTTCCAGCCCTGTTTTCCGGGATTCACTCTGGCAGACCGGCACCTTTGTCTCACCTAGTGTAATTTTCTTTAGTCAGTTCCAATCACAATCTCATTCTGCCCAGATGAATCGAAGCAGACAGGGCCATTGTAAAGAGAGAGGACTGGCTTTCAATTAACCAGCATCTTTCCCTGTCCAGATTGTGCAGTATTACTCTGGTCGCTCTCCACAGTACAACAGACAAAGACATTGTACCGGTGGGTGTAGAATTGGGAACGATGCCATATATCGTAGATTGAAGTCGCTTGACATCTCTAGCCTTATCTTATCCGTGCTCTCTCTGTGGAGATGCTTCAGTTTAGCTGTGTGGACAGATTAAATGGCTCCAGGATTCAATTAATGATTTGAGTAAAACAGGCTTATGATTTTGTGGAGGAGATCCTATTCAGCTAGGTGATGCAAAATGGGCTGCAAACCTCTTTATTTATATCTTTCCGTTATTCTGCAAAACAAATCTATTTAGACGAATAGATTTAGGCAACATGAAATGCGTTTGCAACCCAATTCCATATGTATAACGCAGCACTGGTGCTTAAAAAAAAACAACAATATATTTTAGCGTTGGAATTAATGCGTGCAGATTATTTGTGCTTTTGAAGCTCTGTGGCCATTAGCATTATTAAAACTAATTGTAGCTTTCAAAGATTTCTGTGATGTCAAATTTTTGGTTAGCACAACATAATAAATCTGTTTCCAAGACCATAGATATTAATATAAAAGGTTTCCCTGGAAACAATGTTTATAAAATGACTTGTATATCTGACATTCACCAAATGCCCTTAAATAGCATCTACGAAACATAATTGTAAGTTCTGAACTCAAAGTGTTGAGAGATTTAAGACGGTGCAGTAAGCGTTAAAGTGTTAAGGCGTTAAAGAGTAGGCGTGTTGAGAGATTTTATTGCACTTCTGGATCTCACTATAACTGATACTACCTTCAGTTCAGACTCACTCCCACATGAAATAATGGCTGATGAATGTTTGTGAGAAACAAACAGCAGCTTTTGCTTCTACAAAGCCACACAATAGCACTATAAACGCTCTGTCTCAAATGTGCATTTCTATTTAAGTCTTGAGCAAAGTGTGTGTGTAACTCTTCCCTCTGATAAGGGTTTTTTTTTTCCTGCTTCTGAACTGAGGATGGATGGCTGTATGTTCTGCTCTCTGTGTGGTGCTGATAGCTTTTAATTAAGGCTTGCATGTTTGCGCTTTAAGAACGTGTAGATTCTCACTGTTTTCCTCACGCTCTAGGGATAGATTTAATAATTCCGGCTGGGCTCTACCATAAATAAACTTTATTCGTCTCCATGATAATTTGTGTTGTGTCGATGGTGTGGACTGCATCTGTTTGCATAAAAAGGGTCTGAAACCTTCAGCTGTTTACTTTTTGTCAAGCAGTACTCAGAGAGACAGATCTGAATTGTTTGGAAATATCCATTCATTCAATTATAGTTTACCTTTTTAATTGTAAAGGACATTTTTGTGTTCATAATCTTTCATCAAAACATTTTCAGCTGCTCTGCTTCTGAAAGGATTTTTCATTTTAGCTGACGTCGCCAAGGTTGCTTAAATTTCAGCCAGAGGGTTTCAGCAGTGTTGCAGACGGATACTAATCAATACTTCATAATGCAGAAGTAAAATGGGCTGCAAAGAGTTTGATATTGGCTTTAGATTACCTGGGCATTTTGCAGGTGGTGAGCAACAGCAGGTGGCGCTTATGGAACAGCAGGGATTTATAGGCTACTGCTACTTTAAGACGGATTCAATATAATGATACATATGAGCTTTCTTTCTCCACTTTTTACATTCAGTTAAGACACAACCATGAAGCATACTTGCAAAGACAGTGACCAGACATGCCACTTCCCAGGAACACGTTCTGCCCAGGATTTCTAAATTGCTAAAATACTGATCAAAGTACCATGTACCAATTCTGGGCAGAATGTATCCCTGGGAAGGGGCACGCCTGGTCACTTTAGACTATGTGTCCATCCAGGACGCAAGGATACATGAAAAGGATACTATTTTGTCTCTCCACGCTGTCACAGCTTTCTGTGTGCGAGTACAGAGTTTAATTCTCAAGTGCTTGGTTTAAAACGCTTGAATGTTTAATCAGCAAATGACCAACTATGATCCGTTTCTTTGATCAAAAGTGACATTAAAGCATTTATAATGTTAAGAAATATTTTTAATTAATTAGTAAGTTTTGAGTAAATTCTGTCCTTTTGAACTGTCTGTTCATCAGAGTATCCTGCAAAAGCTTAAATAGCATAATTTGATTTAAAATTAAAGAAAAAAGAAAAAGTTGTATATCAAAATGTTTTCTAAAGGGTCATGCTTGAATCTGATTGATGAACACTGCGATTGTTTTCGGGTGTGCGTTGTTTAAGAATTCAGCAGACCAAAGTCAGTTATTATTTACTTAACATAAACAGTTATTTGAAAAATTTGATTTACAAGAATTTCTGTTTTTATTGTGTTTTTGTTCAAATAAATGCAGCCTTGGTGCGCATACAGGACTGCTTTGAAAAAACATACTGATCCCAAACTTTTAAACAGAAGTGTCTTTTTTTCCGTTCAACATTAATTAAATCTTAAGTGAATAACATGGCAGCAACATACAAAAGCTGTTATAATATATGGGCATGTCCAGCCTCTTTGTTACTGTAGAGGAGGGGATTGTGTAGGACTTTGTGAACGACAGTTGTGCAGGTCTGTGAAATTGAGCATGTGCGCATTCTGTGTGGGCCACTTCGTAACCCTGATAATGGTAATGTGAACTCTTATTCACAGTGTGTGTGTGTGGAGGCTGTGGAAAAACGGGTGGTGTTGGTGGAGAAGAGGGAAAGATGTGGGATTTGAGATGGAACTTCTTTCTGACTAGAGCTGAAGCCGTTCTCAGGTAGAGCTACTGCTTTTAGAACAGGGTGTAGGAGGCTTGCTCACAGTCTGAATTGCTCTTACATAAACACAAATTTCAGAGAACAAATCCGCATGAGGCAGCCATCAGAGTATTGTGTGCAAACGAAAGAATGGTGTACATATAACTCAACACATTACCCACCGCAGATTCCTTGAAGAATGTGGTACGTTGTTCCTACATGACCTTTTTAGCCTTTGCCTGGCATTAATTACTCATAACAGCACGGTTTGTGCGCTACTTTAGTGATGCTCTCATTGCCTTTGAGGGCCAGTTGGCTACTGTTTGGTCATGCAAAATGCATTTGCCTTGCCTAAAAATTTACAATTTGTCATCATTTATTCACCCTTAGGTGACATAAAAATTGGCAATATGACGTGTTCACTATATTTTAGGTACTAAAGCCATCTCAAGCTGATGTTGAAGTTAATTTAAGTGAAAGGGTTGGTTCACGCCTAAATGAAACTTCTGTCATTAATTACTCACCCCCATGTTGTCCTAAGCACGTAATACCTTCGTTCATCTTCAGAACTTCAGTGACTCAACTTCAGTTTTGCAATGCTACAAAAATACTTTTTTTGCACAAAGAAAACATCAAACATCAGAAATAACATAATTTACTCAACCATTCTTTTCCCCCCGAGTTACGTCTTCCACCATTTTGGAGATTACTTAAAATTTGACGTTATTTGACATAATCAGCTCTGTTTATGTTCAGGGGAAAGCACGTATGCTTTGTGATACTCTAAAATGGCGGAAGACGTAACTCAGGGGAGAAGAATGGGTGAGTAAATTGTTATTTTTGTTTTCTTTGCACAAAAAAAGTATTTTATAGCGTCGCAAAAAATCACATGGACTGTTTTACTGATGTATTTACTATGTTTCTGGATCTGGGATCATTTCTGTTGTGTTGCTGTCTATGGAGGGACAGATGGCTCTCTGATTTTATTAATTTATTAACAGTTATTAATTAATTACAGAATTTTTATTTTGGGGTGAACTAAGCCGTTAAACACGTCAAGACATTTTGCTCCTGGTTTCAATGATTATCGAAAGCAATCATTTTTGATGTTATTTAAATGAAACCTGCATTTATAGAAGGTCTGCCATTATAGCCATCATAAAAGTAGACAATATGACTTATTTGAAGCCATGCAAAGTCTTGAACAGACTGATATTGAATCAATTGTCAATTATGATCAAAATGAATGGCTATGTATGTATTTCCTGAGGATCTGCCGTTCAAATAAGGTGAGAATTGGCATTTATTTGGTCGAACTGTTCCTTTAATACTGACAAATGTGTTTTGACAAAGAGTGTTCTACTTTTTAAAGTCTCGTCTTTTGAGTTGACAAACTCACTGAGGCAGGTGGAGACACTCAAGATCAGCAGAGACAGAAGTCATCTGAACTCTGAAAAGCTGAACTCCCTCTGCTTCGTAAACAAACCTGGCTGCCCCG
>JAUCMR010021739.1:0-10187 GCA_032357425.1 Enteromius argenteus | reverse complement strand
TTTTTAATAAATCTGCAAAAATGTCAACAATTCTGTGTTTTCTGTCAATATGGGGTGCTGTGTGTACATTAATGAGGGAAAAAATAAACTTAAATGATTTTAGCAAATAGCTGCAATATAACAAAGAGTGAAAAATTTAAGGGGGTCTGAATACTTTCCGTACCCACTGTACACTTGTACACAGACTTACGCTGCCCTCTTGTGGCCGAATACAGCGCTGCATCGGCACCCGTTCACTGCTTCCAAATTAAGAGACTCTAAAACAATGCATCTCTCTCAGAGACTCTTAAACTATGAAGCGCTCAGCCACTTACCACCAGCCCAACCAGACTATTCTCTCCTCATTAGAATCTCATGTTTATTCGCCCAGTTAATGAGTCTTGCATACATATTCATAAACACCTTTCACTGATCAAAGAGACTCAAACTGTTTTTCCGCACTTCATGTTTGTCAATTAATTCTTAAGCCTCTTCGAGCCCTTTGCCAGCTGATTGGCGTGACCGATGCACATCACTTCCGCTCACACAGCAGCTGCACGCGTCTTTGTTCAGAGTGAGCAGTTCTGTAAATCCAGTGCAACAGGTGGCCACACAAAGAGACACGACGAGACTCTGCAGCGCTCGCTGCTTAGCAACACATGCAGAAGTGAGACTGTTGCAACTTGAGTTCAGATGATTGAGTAGCGACGGTGTCAGGGTGTGTTGTTGGTCTGAAGCTGACCACGGGCATCGTTATGTTTTAACTGGCGGGCGAGTTGGGATATTGTGGATGTCTTTGGGAAGTCACAAAGCTCAGTGTGCTGGTAAAGGGGCATAAATATTAATTAGATTGAGCACATAATAAAAAGTTCTTGTTTTTATTCAGAATTTTACAGTAAGTATCAAAAGAATCCTAAATAAGCAACAGTTTCTGCAAAAATATTAAGCAGCTATTTCCACCTGAGATGTATGTTTCTTGAGCTCAAAATCAGAATATTAGAATGATTTTTAAAGGATTGTGTGATACTGAAGGCGGCTGTAAATTCTGCTTTGCCATCACAGGAATTAATTCCATTTTAAAGTATATTAAATATTTTTGTTTATTTAATTTTTTTTATTTTTTGTAATAGTTTTTCACAATATTTCTGTTTGTACTGTTTTGTGAACAAATAAATGCAGCTTTGATGAGCATAACAGACAGAATTGAAAAAAATTAAATATTACCAACCCTAAATTTTTAAACGTTAGTGTAGCATTATATTAGTTTATAAATGTACTATATTGTTCGCTGTTAAGTAACGGCCAATAATGGTAATTCTTAGAATTTCTAAGGTGTTAAAGGCATTTGCAGACATGAATATTAACTCAGATTTATAAATGCTGTATAAAAGTGTTTTTTTTTTATTGTTACTGTAGTTTGATACCCAATGCATAAACTAAAGTTAACAAAACTGAACCTGCGCAATTTCATTAAACAATTATTCTTCCTGACCAGTTCAAATTTTATTTGTTAAATCTGCCACCATTAGTTGGACTATCACTATATCACTAGTAGTGACTTTTTTTCTTTTTTTTGCTCGAAATATGAGGTCATCGCTTTTACTTTCCACCACTCATGACAACAGCACCATTAAAACATTGGCTTCCTTTAACTCTAAATATAACTACATTGAAACCCCTCAACAACTGGAGATGCTAGTTATTTGCCAAGTGGTGAGCAAAAATCGGAGGGCCCATATCGGCATGGTAAATGACTGCGAAAGAACCATCAAGCAAATAGAAGTGTGGAAACACATCTGTGTCAATACCAAGAAAGGAATTGAGTGACTAAGGTTGACACGTGGTTTTTTTATCTAAAGTTTCGCCATTTCCTACCCAGGCCCCTCACATAAATACACATCACCGTCAGTCCCTTGCATTTTTCAACATTTCCCCATTTCTAATGACTCAAGAGGTCTGTGTGTGAGAGAGAGAGAGAGCCCTGTGACGGACAGCCCTCGCTGAAGACTCTGTTCTTAGTGACATGGGTCAAGGTGGAAATGTGGAGGCATATCTTCCGCACCAAGCCACGCATGCAACAGGCAAGTATACTGGTCCTTCAACCGGGAGTAGAGGGCTTTGTTTAGGATGAGAGATGAGAGCTACAGGAAACATGCTTTATTCTGATGTGGTTAGTGGAGATGTGTAATCCTTTATGTTGTGACTTGTGTTGATTTGCACTTAATGTTTTTCTTGTTTAAAATTCTAATCGAGTTTTTTTGGTTTATGTTTTGTGGGCACGTCCCTCATTTGTAAACTGTTTCACTTTGACTATTCTGTGACCAAACTTTTTTGGTGAAACAGGAAACGTTTGGTTTATGATGCAGAAACTGCAGCCTGTAGCTTTGTGGGTTGTTCAGTATTGCGAACAATGTATTTGGTGTTAATTCCCGTATGTTTTCTCTTTCAGTTTTTATATCAATTATTATTGTCCAGTTAAGATGTCCGTCAGAAACATTAATCATTTTAGTTCAGCTGTATATAAAGGAGAGCTTACAGGGATGTGCTCATTACAAACTAATGACAGCGGAAGTGCTATTTTTTTTTATTTTTTCCCCCCTCTGGGGGTTTGTTTCGTGGTATTGGTTATTTTGAATCAGAGTAAAAGTAAAGTGACAAGACGAAATAAGAAGTCATATATATATTTAACAGTTCTTTTACAAAGTTTTGCGTGCTAAAGGTTATCGGTGAATGCCAGAGTGACTGCAGAAAGATTATTAGAGAAGTTTCTCTCTCTTTCTCTCAACCTCAGCTGTAACAGGAAGTTTCAACTGAGACAGTTTTTTTGTTTCAACACTAAGTAACTACATTGAATTTTTCACTACAGCAATTGAGGGGATAGTTCATGTAAAAAAAAAAATTAAAATGCTGTTATTTATTTGCCATCACGATTGTGCCGGTCACTGTTTTATAGTGCAACAAGTTCCATACAAGATATGGCTCACTATATCAAAAGTCAAAAGCAATGGACCGAAATTTAATCTGGATGTGAAGTTTAACTGTAAATGAATGTTTTTGTTGATTGTCTTCATTTGTAAGTTGCTTTGGGTAAAAGCATCTGCTAAGTTACTAAATATAAATGTAATCTTAAAAAAAAATAAAAAAATTCACAAGCCAGTTTGCGAATCTGACTGATCTGGTTCTCAACTTCAGCTCACTGGTGTAAGGTGTTTTCACACCTAGCACATTTGGCACAATTAGGCCTATTGTTTCAGAACCATAGGCATGTTTTCTTCTTATTGGGTTTGTTTAGGAATATATGAGCACAGCAATCATGCCCAGATCTGCACTAATTCAGACTGTCTGAACAATGTGGTCTTGGTCTATTTGAATTGGACCAAAGTGAATGTTCTACCCACTGGAGAGGAAGATTACGATTGAATAGCATTTCAGTCTTGTTTCTCACACAAAGCTTTCATTGACTTTAGAATTTACTTTAAACTTCTTGAATTCTTAGATGCTTCATTAAAGCACGGGAGTGAAAGTGTAAAGAAAATATTCAGTTTGTTCCTGGTTTGATTCTTTCTTTGTTCGCTTCAACCCTACATTAGCAGTACAAGTCACAGATCACCTGGGTAGAGAAAGAGTTTGCTGATTTCAGTGTAAAGGTAAGATTTCTGAGCTTTCTGCTCCCACCTGTTTTCCTCTTTGAGCTCTGTCACGCTGTCTGTCAGCCTGGGTTCTAACAGGATTTACAGTAGATGAAGAGGAGTGCCGGGACATTCCTAAAAACTGACCTTTAATAGCAGTCCCGAGTGTTTGTTGCTTGTTTGATTATGGTTTCCACTTGTAATATCAGGCTGGACCGGTCAGGGTCACAGGAAGACCTGTATGTTTTAAAGCACTGCTGTATTTTTAGCTCTGACGAGTCTGAGAGGAGAAATCAGCAAGGCATTATGGGACAGGATGAGCATTTAAGTGTCCACCGGAGGGAAACTTTTTTTCTGGGTCTGTTTCTTTTGTCTGGATCTGTGTAGTTCGTTCTATCTTTTTTTCTTCCATTCTTTTTTTTTTTTAAAATCCTCTTGATATATAATACAATAATATTGTTCTTTCTTCTATCTATCTTTATTAGCCCATCTGTCACACAGTACTATGTCACATCCTCCCTTCTTTCGCTTGCTCTCTCTCTCGCATGCTGGTGTTTTTTTTTCTCTTACCAGTTCTGTTTTTTTCAGGTCTTGGTCTCTTTCTTCCTCTTCCTGCGTGGCTCACTCTAGTTGTCAAGTAGGGTAGAACACAGACCCTGACTCCACACACACTGCCAGACTCTTCTCACTCTTTCTCTGGGATGAGTTTTGTTGTCCATGGCTGCCCCGACAGCAGGCGGATGGGGGTAACAGTGGAATGCCCTGGCTAGAGGAGGGATGAAGAGATGGACAAAGACAAGAGGAAGTTTAAAGTCAGTCAGGTATTGAGATATTACCTGTTCAAGAGGCAGCACAGTAAGGCGTTAGTGAATGCCACTCAGTCCAGAGAGGAGACTAGCAGCACCAACTCGGCTCAGTCTAGTGCAGCTTTACCCGATGAAAATGGGACGTGGACGGTCAGTGCACACAAACACACACACTCACACCGTATAGAGGCATTGCTTTGTAGAGCAGTTGTAGTGTGTTGTTTGTTGCTATTTTGAGACTATATGTTACAATTGTTATGTTGAAAAGAGCTGGTTGTATGTAAATGTAAACAAACTTTTCTTTAATTCATTTTCATTTTACAAATCATACACTTAGATTAAGCTTGATTTTGTCAGAATTTTGTTGTCCTCAAAACTGCAGTCTTGTGGTACATCTGCAGGAGAACAGGTATGAGAAGTGTTTCAGAGCTCTGTTTATTTCTCTTTTTTATGATACAATGGTTAGCAACACCCTAAAACCTGTGAAGTACTGAAATTCTCCTTTCTTTGAACTTCAGCTGACTTGTATTCAGCATTAAAACTGCAACAAATTGCCACCCAAAAGTTAGTGCATTTCAGACTTTGATAAAACTGAAAGACTTTGAAGTAAATAATTGATATTACAGAGTAATGAGATTAATAATTTGACATCATAATTTGTAATATTTATTTTATAGAAATCAGTTGATTAATCCGAGCTCAGGGCCTAATTGATTCATGTGCAGAAATGTTGTTGAACATAAACTGAATTTCCTAGCATTTGCTGTAGTCTTCAGAGATATATATATATAATATACACATACACACACACACACATCCTCACCCATTTCATTCACACCTGTGTGACTGCTACTTCTGTAGAGTATAAGTTGTTTTGAAATATGTTGAGAAGTTTTGATGGCCATTGTATGAAAAAAAAATATTTCTTTAAATATTTCTTTATTTTATTTTTTTACAGAATGAAGCCAAAGTTTAATTTTAGGTTGAACTATCCCTTTAAATGGTTTATTGACGTATTGGTCATGTCTCCATCTGAGTAATAATTATGTTGGTCAGTTAGTCAGAGCTGTAGGTTGCCTGTGAAGATCTGATATTAGTCTAACTGGGTTTGATATGATAGTGCTTGTTAGTGAGAAGTGTTGGTGTGCTTTAATTGTACCATGTTCTCAGAATTCAGAGTTTAATTTTGATTAAACCATTAACCATTTCCTCCTAAATATGTTTACCCCTTCTTTCTCTGTATTCACAGGGGAAATGTGTCACATAACACTTTCAGCATAGCTTACATGCTTTCTATCAGCTTTAATGCAGGATAAACTGCTTGTCATTATACTCTCTTATCTGATTGGTTTAAAGTGTTTTTCTATGTGGCTTTAGTTCGCACAAGCTTGTCCTGACTCATCTTAGCTGCACCCTTGCTGTTGAAACTTGCAAAATAAGTGGTGGTGGTGGTGCTTTAATGGTCTTGGATGATAACACACAAGTTGCAGCGTACACATGCAATGATTCCTAAAAGAATCTCTGATATAATTATTATATAGTTATATACTGTATGTATTTTTTTTTTTTACAGTGCCTACGGGTGGCGCTTTGAGAACCAAATCCCTCTTTGAGCCTAATTCAGATCTCATAATGTTGTTTAGGTCCCAGAAGATATTTTTTCATTGACAGTGGGATTGATTCAGTCTTGAAATGGTGAACACCAATCAGTGACATATACATGATAATCCGATATGATACAAGATAAGATAATAATGATTCAAGTAAATGGCTTATTGCTCATTGACATCCATCATTGGAGATTATGTCCACTTAAGCCAGCTTTGAGCTTTATTGTGCTGGCCAGTCGGCTGTCTGCTCTGTATGTGTTTTATGCCAAGTACCCTGACAGAAGCTGTGATTGATGTCCGTCTCTGTCTCTTGTGTTGCAGGAAGATGGCGACATCAAGGAGATCAACATCACGCATGTTGTTAAGGAGGGGGCGGAGAAGGCTGACCCCTCACAGTTCGAGCTGCTCAAAGTGCTGGGGCAGGGCTCCTTTGGAAAGGTAAAGAGATTCTTTACAGTAAATAAAAAACTTCCATTTCTTTTGATGGTTTTAAATTAATGTTGCAGGCAATATCAAATTTGAATTTCGGGATGTAGAACTGTGGTTTGTATTTGAATATAATAATCAATGTTTCCAATCAAACCAATCAAATGTTTATCATAGTTTTTGTTGAAATTTTCAATTTTAATTGATTTATATGCACTACTGATTGAAGTTTGGGATCAGGAAAAGAAAATTATAAATAATAATAAAAGTGACATTGAAGACTGTAAATAAAAAGTAAAAATAAAACGGTTACATTAAATAGTAATAATATATTTTATAATATTTACTAATATTTCATAACTGGTGAGCATAAAAAAACTTTTTACAAAGCATTAACAATTTTCAACGGTATTGAAAAGATAAAATAAAAAATTGGAATGCCTCACTTTCCCAAATGTTCTAATTTTCCTAAAAAGATATCTCGATGGCAAGCCATTTGAGGACGTTTTTGCTAATTAAATGTGACAACATTTAGTAATCACTTGTTCATTATGAATATTTACTGGCAATGAATGTGTTTGGATTACAATTCAGACAAGTTCTCTTCCTGTCATTCAATTCAATACAACTTCCTGAGGGAAGTTTATTGTCTCATAAAATAAAAAAGTTCCTTTATTGTGAATAAAAGAAAATCTTTTTTATGGGTTTTTACATTCTTTTAGTAGCAGTAAATATGTTAGTGCCTTTAAAGGGATGGTTCACCCACAGATGAAAATTCTGTCATTAATCGCTCAACCTCATGTCGTCCAAACCCCGTAAGACCTTCGTTCATCTTCAGAATACAAATATACAACACAAAGATACCTTTCATTAAATCCAAGCACTTTCTGACCCTGCATAGACAGCAAAGCAACTGACATGTTCAAGACCCAGAAAGGTAGTAAGAACATTATTAAAATAGTCCATGTGACATCAGTGGTTCAAGCGCAATGTTATGCAGCTATGAGAATTTTACGAGAATATACATTTTCTGTATATTCTGGTTCAAATAAGTAAGACTGGGTGAAAAAATCAGAACTCTGGTTCCTGCATCAGCGGCACATCACGTGTGCTCTGAAGTTGAATGAAGGTTTTGCGGGTTTGAGACATGAGGGTGAGTAATTAATGACAGTATTTTCATTTTTGGGTGAACTATCACTTTAAAAACGGACTTAACCTGAATTGCTTTCAGTGAACTTTCAGCACAACAGTTTAATAACACTGTAAAATGAAAGAATGTTTTGTGTGTGCTCACAGGTGTTTTTGGTGCGAAAGGTAACCCCTCCTGACAGTAATCAGCTCTACGCTATGAAGGTCCTGAGAAAGGCCACACTCAAAGGTACAGCATCAGTGTAAACACACACACCACAAACCACACAAGCTTCCTTTTCTAACATAAACAGCGTTGCTGCAACAAAAGCTGCTTTCATTTCACATTGTTCTCCTGGCCAGTTTTTCTTTCTTTTCTCATGTCACTCCCAGTCTTTGTGTAACCACAGATACCAGCCCTGAGGAATACACCATTAATTAAAAACATTAATTTACCATCGAATTTACCACATTTTCTTATACTATAATCAGACTTACAGTATCAGATGGGATTTGCAGTGTCACTTTACACAATATTCAGTCATTTTTCACATTTTAGCATATACTTTCAACTCTGAATCTGACTTTGTGTCAGTGAGTTCACAGATTAACGGTAACTTCTCTGCGGGTACACTTACTTCCTGTTTTTTTTTTTTTTTTCACTATGCACCCCAGTTACAGAAAATCCCACCATGCTTACAAACCTGAGGTTTTAGGTTCAGGTGTGAGTTCACTGAAATCTCAGTAGCTATCAATTCTTCTCTACTCATCCTTTCTCTCCATTCCTAAAAAGAGAGCCTTCCCAGAGCTGATAACACTTCCTACAAACATATGTTGTCTGATGAACTTCTGCTTTAGACTTTCCGCAAAGTTGAATCTGCTGCTACCTCAGTCGCTTGCAGAAGAAAATGTTTTCATGCTTAAGTTAACTTAGCTGTGACCAGATATTTCCTCAAAACCCATGTGAAATTGTTCTCATCACAGTGAGAGATCGTGTGAGAACAAAAATGGAGAGAGACATCTTGGCAGACGTCAACCATCCATTTGTGGTAAAACTTCATTATGGTGAGTTACCAATAATATGTGCTCATGCCATTACCCCTTTCTTAAAGGAACGGTTTACTCAAAAATGAAAATTGTCATAATTTTTCATTGTTACGCGATTCCAAATTGATAAAAAGGAGAGATTCTGAGAACTGTACTGGTACTGCTTTCCAATGTAATTTCAATGAATGTTGACTGCATAAGCAATATGCAGTATCATAAAAGCAGCCTATTCCAAGACTTCCAAGTCATACAATAGCTTGGTTTGATGAACATGAAAAATTTAAGTCTTTAAGAAGGCAAGACTAAAAATCTTTCCATTCATTGAGTTGGATCACAAATCAGCCTACTTGGATTCTCAGATTCAACTCACTGACTGCAGTAGTTCACAGCTCCTGGATGGGAAGATAATTAGTGAATAAAAACCTAAAAGTTTGCATATTTTTTAAGCTTCAATGACATGATTGTGAGTAAATTACAACAATTTTCAGTTTTAAATGAGCTATCCCTTTAAATGTCACTAAAGGCACTGTTATTGAGTTGCTGTGCTGTTTGTGATTTTATTAATTAGGAATTATTAAATGACTTCAATTCAGTGTTCCTGAATGACTGTGGTCCTTAAATTAATGTCAAGAGTAAAAAGATTTGTTTACAGTTCAGAGTCCATGTTTGCAGGGTTATTACGTTCATTTGAGTAATTGAACATCGTAATCTTGCATTTTACCTGCTTGACAGAGGTCTTAAATTATAGAGGAAGCTGTAGAAGCTTATCATTAATGACTAACAGATCAGATTAACTTCTTTGTGCGTGTGGGTGTTCAGCTTTTCAGACTCAGGGTAAACTTTATCTGATTCTGGACTTCCTCAGAGGAGGGGATCTATTCACCAGGCTGTCAAAAGAGGTATTTAATACTCATATCAATGAGTGCAATATTCTATTGTTTGTCTACATTGTTCACACCATCTCTTTGTTGTTCAGGTTATGTTCACAGAAGAAGATGTGAAGTTTTATCTGGCTGAACTGGCACTGGGTCTAGATCACCTGCACGGTCTTGGCATCATCTACAGAGATCTTAAACCTGAGAAGTACTTATACATACACACACACAAACAAAACATAAATGCACTGAGGCGATACTTGACATTTTAAACTTAAGTACACACTAATTATGTAATTATACTATAATTCTGCTACCTGATAGTCTTTAGATTTGGAATTTAACATCTCACTTAAGTAAGTTTTTGACTCTACTAAAACATGTTACATAGCATGTTTCTTAAGTATCTGCAAAGATAAGTTAACTTACTAAGTTAACTAAAAGCAATGCTACAGTCAGTTATTCTTCTTTGAAGTTGTACATTCCAGGATGGAATGTCTGTGTTTGTTTTGGTCTGTGTAACCCACCCACTGCCAGTTTACCCAATTGTATTTTGGCACACTGGGTTGCCAGTTGGTGGAAAACAGCGCTTTTTTTTTCATTCATTGTCATACAGTGCCCTCCACTAATATTGACACCCTTGGTAAATCTGAGCAAAGGTGGCTGTGAAAATAAATCTGCATTGTT
>JAUCMR010021737.1:0-10192 GCA_032357425.1 Enteromius argenteus | reverse complement strand
AGAGCGAGAGGGTATGAGACTCAGCTCACGTCCATCTCCAGCGGGCAGTTCGGAGACATCAGGCTTGGGCAGACACACGACCTACCCCAGTCTATCAGCCTGGAGACCTAGTATGGTTGTCCACCAGAGATATCAATCTCCGACTGCCCTGCAGGAAGCTGAGTCGCCAGTACATTGGCCCGTTCCCCATTGTCAGACGCATTAACGACATGACGTATGAACTCAAGCGTCCCTCGCAGTATCGTATCACTCCCACCTTCCATGTCTCCCTGTTAAAATGTCACACTGACCCTCTCTTCCCTCCTCCCACAGAGCACACGGAGCCCTCTCCTCCACCTGAAATCGAGACCACCGAGTCGATCTACCGAGTCCAAGAGATCCTCGACTCCCGTGGAGGAGGGGGTGATGTCACGCCATTACTCACGCCCACAGCAGAAACAGCCACGTACACATGATCATAGTCACCTGATTACTAATCACCTGCACCTGCACCCACTTACCTGCCACCTACAAAAGATCTCACACCACAGTCACTCCCCAGCTGAGCTCGAGGTCGCTACCCTAATCCTGGTCTCCTGTCTGCCTGTCTACCCAAGCCGTCCATTGCTGGAAACTTCTCCTCTGGATGATAAAGACTGACTTACCTTGAGTATTACCTTCGTTCTCATGTTGTTTTGCCTTTGTTGCCTCTCCCATAGTGGATCCTTTACGTTGTGAATAAACTCATTTGCTTAACTTGAAACGTTGTGTCTGTCCCCTGTTCTGAGCATGACACTACTGATGGGGTCGAAAGTAACAATGTACAATTTACATTCAAAGTGAAATTATGCTGAAGTCAATCTACATTTGTACAAAATACCACCTGGTATGGATTGACCACACTTGTGAGTTACTGACAGCAGCAAAAATTTATCTCTGTCCGAAACATTATCTTTTAAAATGAAGTTTTTCTGAACAACATTACTTTCGTCCCTGCTCTCCCCTACCTTTGAAGTGGACCTATTATGCCCCTTTTCACAAGATGTAAAATGAATCTCTGATGTCCCCAGAGTGTGTATGTGAAGTTTTAACACAAAATGCCTTACAGATCATTTTTTAGAACCTGTTACAATTGCCACTTTTAGGGTATGAGCCAAAACGTGCAGTTTTCATTTCTTCCCCTTTAATGCAAATGAGCTGGCACTCCGGGGGAAGAGGGCGGACAGCTCACGCTCCGTGTTAGCCTTTGCATTTTACACTCCGCAATAAAATGCCTAAAATGGTCTATCAAAATAAAGTTCTAGCTAAATTGCTGTTTATCTTATTTTAGTCCTATGCATTTCATGGTAGTATTAATACATTTCAATGTTTGAAATGATTTTTAGGAGGTTTTAATGAGACGCATTGCCAAATGCTGCTACTACTGTACTAATATACAATACTAACCAATTAAAAGAATTAGCTTGTAAAAGACAAAATAAAGTCCCATTGTGATTGATCAAATTATGAGATACAAAATCACAACTGTAATATGCACTAAAATATAAAGAAATAGAGAATTATGAGAAATAAATAATATATCTGAAATTGTAAAATACAGTAGTTGTAATTAAAAAGTTGTAATTAAGTCAAATCAGGTCCAAATTGCATACAAAAAAGGCACAATTACAAGAAGTTATACTTGTAAGACCTAAAGTCACAATTGTGAGAAACACAGCTGCAACTAATGACATAAAGTCACAAATTCAAGATTTAATATGTAACTGTGAAAAGTCACAACTCCGAGGCAGAAACAGGCTTCCCAAGACAGTTGTTTACTCTTTTACGTTAAAAACCTTTGGCACTGTGTCTGCATGCCACTTAAAATCTGGATCCTAAAGCAAAACCAGTTGACAACCACTGTAAGACATCCAGCCTCTCAGAGTTAAAAAATGATATTCTGATGTATGTACATGTCATTTCTGTACTACAGCCCAAAGCTTCAACATTTAAAGGTCAGAACTATCCAAAAGCTCCCTTACAGTAAACACATCTGCAACTAATTTTGTGAAGTGCACATTTGTTGACAGACATCAACAACAGTTGACTCTGGTCCTTCATCAGCAGTTATAGCACCAGTTAAAACCTGACTGAGATATGAACCAACAATCATCTGACTGCCACTTTACCAACCTAACCGCTAGCTTAAAGCCCTTCAGCAGCCACTCACTCAAACCCTCACAGCCTCTGAGACACTCCATTAACCCCAGATATTCATCTCTTACGCTCCCTGATGATTGTCTGTCTGTTAAATGGATGTTGACTGAGCCATACTAAGACGAGCTCGTCTGTTCGGCGTAGCATAACCTACCACACATCCCAGCTTATCCACTCGGAGTTCAACACCCACTATCCCCTTTCAAAGAGAATCAGAGCAGACCACAAGCTGCCCCCCACCCAAGACCCAGCTGCCTCAGAGAAGTAACCAAATACCCTGCAGGCTCTCTGGATTAATGCCTCCAGTGGGACAGCGTCTACAGAACCGCTCCCATAGAGTCATACAACAGCTCATGGGAGATTTTATAATTGAATTAATAGAGCACAACCATGCAAATGGTTAAATGGTTCGTTGAAATCAGTGCAGTTAAAAGATCCAAGGCAAAGAAGATGGTACTTGACTTCAGGAAGCTACAGTGAACATTTACACTGAGCACTACTTTTCATCTCCAGTTTTTTTAAGATAATTATGAACTCCTTTACATCTAAATATAAGCCTATATTTAATATGAAGTGAGTCTGCATTGCCCAGTTGTGTTGAATGTGGTATTAAAAGCAAGAAAGCAAGTGAATGGAAATTATGTCATTTTCACTGTGAATAGGCTTTAATATAGTATGTATATGGGTAGCTGATGTATGGTGTTAGAATGAAAATGACATACAGTATATTGCATATGTGTGTGATGGGATAAAAAAAAAAACTAATATTGAAGATAAACCTTTCTCATGCTGTTTGTAACTCTATGAATGAAAATACATTTTCCTCATGTTATTTTACTTTATATATATATATATATATTTATTAATTTTTTATTTATTTATTTATTTATTTTTTGCTCTCACACCATACGACACAGGCCAATTTTTATTTGTCAATTACCCATGTATTAAAGCGTGATTAAACAAACATATTGCAAGTCTGTATGCAACCTGGAATATTGTCCTTTGGGTAGCATTTTTACTTTTTTTAAAAAGAAACAGAAGCACATACACTCAACAGGTGTTAACAAAATCAGGATATGAATCAGGCAATGAATCTCAGATACAAAATTATATAAAATGAGATTATTCGAAACCACCTCATTTTATACAGTATGTCCTGGAGAGTTCCTTGCTCTGAAGACATTGACATAGCAGTCAAGAACTCATCACCTACAAACCATACAATCTGCTAATCGTCATGAACAGTTTATTATCACTTATAAGTACACGAGCTAGAATTTCATCAGGAAGTTAGGTTCATTTCCTCTTAATTTGATGGAGGCCACAAACCTGCTGGTCTGCATGGAAACAGTTTCATAAAAAGAGGCTTGTTTTAGCTTTCCCCTTTTTGACTGACAGCTTGCCACAAACTCTTGCTTCTCACATTTATCAAACCCCTGCCGTAGTTCTCCGAACAACTTCCCTCAAACAAGCTCTGAGCAGCTGGGACAAAACCCATGAAGCGGGATATAGCCAGTATAAAATAAACACTGTAAATTTTTCCTGCCTGTTTGTGTGTGTGTGTGTGTTTGCACTCTTCTGTTGGAGGGAGCATTCGAACTGAACAATCAGAGCTTTGTGATAAGACTTTTTTTCTTTCTGCGGTATGTGAAATAGAGGATAAATTGTTCCTGCTTTCCAGTGTGAGAGAGTTTTAAGAAAAAAATGTGTGGGTGCACAGTCCAAAAACTTTACACCAATCCATGATTTTCATAAATCATCTGGGAAAAAATAATAAGCACAGCTGAACAAGGTTTATGCCACAGAATAATTGGCCTTAAACTCAATACCTGACAGAAAACCTGAAGCCAGGAGGCATATTCATTCACTGCTTTACTGATGGATGGATGGATGGATGGATGGATAGATAGATAGATAGATAGATAGATAGATAGATAGATAGACAGAGTTGCTGTGATTTATGGTACTACTGTACAACTACTGCTTGTAGGTTACACACTGCTGAAAAACATATAAGTTACAGCCGAATCAAAAGTAGAACATGTAAAATTATGAATGTGTCAAGAGTTTTATGATGAGTCCATGCATGCTCTGACATATTTTCTCTCTCATTCATTCACTTTGTGGCATGCACACACATTTCACTCACTCTCTAAATATTTTCGAATGCCACTGAGGAATCCTGTAGGGAGTGATTGAGTCTGTGCAGTGGTGGTGCGCAGTGAGCCTGCTACTGTTGATCCAACACCTGATACTCAAAACCAACTGAGTGGGAGTCCACAAAGCAAACAGAGTTTTTCCCAATCTCTCTCTCTCTGTGTCTCTTTCACTCTCTTTTAAGGGTCCGCTGTCAGTCTGATTGTATACACACTGTCTGTTCTGTGACACATTTGTTGTAATTTGGTGTAACAGTGAGAACAGGATAGCTTTATTAGTGTAGCGGGACTGATGGTGGGCCAAACTAATCGTTTAAACTAGAAAATAAATAAATGGTGTTGTACAATGTCATTTTTACAATCAAACATAGTTTTAGTTCAAACTACCATGTCATTAGGTATTAGCATTAATTACAGTTTGATAGCTTTATTAATATCTGTACTAAAATATAATGTATTTTTAAGCAAGTTTAAATGATGTGAAATTAATGGGCCTTATGAACTTAAGGTCTGCCAGTTGTGAGGTTTCAAAACACCAGGGTTAAATTCCTTCCATTTGCTTATTATTTGGCCATATTTATCACAATCATGAATTTCAATAAGGAATGAATAAGGAATTTCCCTTCTTTCTTTTTTTTACTAGCATTTCTCTACGTATGGAATGTTATTAGAATTGTTTCAAATGTATAATATTGTTCTGCCTGAGTAATTTGATTCCAGGTATCAGCTGCTCACTGTGGAGTCAGGGATATGCTATTAAATAATTAATGCTGCTTTAAAGCACAGAAAATAAGAACATTTCATACTTCTGTAGGTTACATTTTACTGTCCTTTTAAGTCCTTTTTATATTTTACTGCCCTTGTACTTTACTGACAGTATGTTTTTTAGCTGTACTTGCAGATAATATAACATTAATTAAAGAAAAGCCACCTTTAACATACTTTTGTAAAAATGTAATTGTCATAAATGTACATTTTAAATCATTGTTTAATAACCCGTTGTCATTTTTAAAGATGTGCATTCATTTTACAATTACTTTATGACAATTTTAACTGTATTTTTGTTATTTAATGTTACATTTAAAGTTTTTGACATTCAAGTTTTGATAGAAATTACATTAAAGTTTAACATCAAGGTGGGGGTAACTCACACATGTTCAAGTCTCAAGCAAGTCTCAAGTCCCAGTGCAAACAAACCAAGCAAATCAAGTCAAGTCAAGTGACTTGTGGGTTATTATATATATATATATATATATATATTCAAATTCTTAATTACAAATTTATTATCATGATAATTTATCACAAATTTAACAACACAATTAAGAAAATACACCTATGAAATGAAATGATAGTCTACTTTAAATTATGAAATTAAAACTGCCAGTAGGTGGAGGCAAATCACTGTCCTAATAAGTGAGTCAATTAAGCGTTCATTAAACTGATTCATTCAAAACAGTTGATTCATTCAGGAACTATGGAAAGAATGGCTCACTCAATCTCAATATCTCATAAATTGCCAACATAAAAAAGGTGCTCCACGATGCCATAGAAGAACCTTTTTTTGTATAAATGGTTCCATAAAGAACCTTTAACATCTGAAGAACCTTTCTGTTTCACAAAAGGTTCTTTGTGGTGAAAGAAAGTTCTTCAGATTATAAAAATGAGAGAGATGGTTAAGAGATTCTTTAAAAACCTCTGACTGATCGATTCTTTGGGGATGTTTTCTGGGTAAAATGACATTGATTGTCATCTCAATGTCAAAAGTGGCCCAATTCACCTAAATTAGCCACAATTCAAGTCAGCTCCATTCATTCAGCTATGTTTTTCTTCTTTTAGAGGGTATAGAGCAGCAGCTGTGTATGTGAAGAGACTGCTGATTGTACTGGAGCTCTGAGGTCGAGAGGTTCACTTTTTTTAAACATCACTTCTACAGCCTGCCACAGGCACACAGTTTAACCAGAACAGCTCTGTTTGTGCAGTCTTTATGTGTGTATGTGAAGGACTGTTTGGACAGGTGAGTGAGACCTGCTTCTGGTTGTAGTTTCGCTGAGTCAGAGGACCTCTGGTCAAATTAACGTGACCGCAACCTTTTTATATCACCTCAGGTTAGGTGTTTATAGCTGTGACATCATCTGATAGAGAGTGAATGAAAGCAGAGCAGAGCAGAGGTGAGGAATGTGTTAGTGTGTGAGCCTTTGACACGATTCACATAAAACCTGAGTGAGATGAACGTTAAATCAGCCCAAATTGATACTTCTCCTATATGTGATGCTTTACAGATGTTTTGGCATCTGTACACACCAATATAAACCTCAGATAAATCAATATTAATAGTAATATTAAACATCTATATTAAAAATATAAATATTAAATAATATAAAAAACATATGAAATAATATTAAAAATCTATTTAAAATCTATCTATTTTGGCAAAAAAAAAAAATAATTATATACATATATATATATATATATATATATATATATTTAATATAACATATAAAATAAATTATTTTAGATACTTCAAAATTTTTATGTACGGTAGGAAAAATGCATATTAATCTTAATATTTGTGAAAGATTACAATTAACAGTGTTATTAAATGAAAATTAACCCATACATAAAATTAGAGGAAATTACCGCAAACGATTAAACACCAATAACTGATATAATGCCATATTTGCATCCCAAATGACATTATTTTTAAGTCTACAAGCACATTTTGTGCTGTGCTACATTACATTCATTTAAAAACAGTACAGTTTTATATAACAGTGGCCAATACACAACAATAATCTCTGTTTTGGAAATAAAAGTCCTTCAATTAAAAGCACTCGCTGTAAACGTTTTAATACAGTAACTTTACTGGAGTTTGTTTTATGAGCTTCCCACGATAAAAAAAAGTCCTTGAACTTCGCTTCGGAAAACTGTCAAAGCTAGACAGAGAAAGAGAGCATGGCCTAAAGTTTAATGGGAACATGTAAAATTATCCGAGGGCAGGTTATCAGAAAAGCTCTTCATTGTAAACACTGGCCACAAGGAGTGCAAATGAGTACATTTACAGCTGCTGAGCTTTATGAGTCTACTGCAGCTTGGGAACAGAGTCAAATCTAAGCACACTGGTTACTGTTATTCAAAGCTAATGGTCTGCGGGCCTTCCACTGTGAGAGAGTCCTTGTGAGGGGTACGAGAGTGAAAAATAAGAGCCAATGTAATATGTCAGCATTAAAGCAGACATGTTTAGACAATATGATAAAGCTTGTTACTGTAAATGAGTTTATGCTAAGAAACATAACATATGACACAGACCCCCAAACCACTGTCAGTTAGACCGCTGGCATCAATCTTTACACAAATATAAGGGCTTCATTTACTTCCATACTGCAGCACCTTTGTTATTTATGCAGATGGGTGATATATTTACACAGTTTGTACACATTAACTGACAGAGAACAGCAAACATGAAAAAGAAGTGTGTTTAACTGTACTTGTGTACTTGCAGTTTGCTACAAATGTTAAAAGTATATTTAAAAAAAATGCAGATAAAATAATATTAAAGAAATAAAAAGCCATGTAAGCATACTCAAAGAGATTATTATGTTTCCTAACACAAAAAGTGCACTTAAAAATGTGCATGATTATGTTTCTTAATTAAAAAAAGTGCACTTTGTTATTAACTTTGTATTTACTTGAAAATAATAAATCATTGTTTTATAATCTTTTGCCATGCTTATTTTGATTTGTTGGCTAGCATATTAAAGCACATGTACTCTAAAGTACTTGATTATAATAAATTGCAATTCATTATAAATGTTTAATTACTTAATAAATTCATGACATACTGTAGAAGTTTCAATAGAAATGATTGATGGATATATTTTAGTTTAACATACATACCTGTCAATACATTCTGCACCACAGTCGTATTTAATAAGTAATTATGAAATTCCATACTAATACACATTTTTATGATATAAGCAAAATTAAAAGACCCTTTGAAATCAAAATTAAAGTATGTAGTTGATTTATAGTCGCCTTTAAGACTTTATTATATTTTTTTTATATTAACCGTTGCAGAATCCAATATATTGAAGTGTTTCAAAAGATATATGTAGCATTTGCTTCATATTGAATTTATGGCAGATGCTCTGAGTCATTTGGTGAAAATACTTTTCCTTCCATGTGAAGTTCTGAATGTTGAAGTATGTGAGTATCTCTCTTTAACAGAGGTAATGCCAGTTTGGCTGTTCCCCCGTGTTTGTACAGGTGTTGTAGTAATGTGCTCTCTCTCAGTGCATGGTGAGTGTGTGTATTTGACAGAAGGCATGAGAATGAATACACACCATCCCACTTCTTTAGCCTGGCAAGAAGGTCAATTGGACCAACACACACACATACACACTCAATTATATTAGTCATAACTGCCCATGGCTGGATGCCAGACGTCAGAAACTGAACACTTCTCCTCCTTGACTTTCAAAATCCTTTTGAAAAGCAAGAAATGTTCACTGTGAGGAGAATTTTTTAAAAAGAATTTATTATACATACTCAATCATTGCTTACTATATTATTATACTTACAGTACAGGAACCTAGAAATTGCTCAGAATCAGAATATTTATTTTATCTCATAACATTTTACATCTTTGGTTTTAAATTGAATAGCGAATCCCAGATTTTCTGACTTTTGATCCTCACTGTATCTTTTTATGTTCTTGCAAAAGGAAAGTAAGTTATGACTTTTTTTCCCAACCTCTGGACTGATGGATACAGAATTGAGGAAATGATGCTGAATCCTTCTGTCTGAATGGCTCAGGCACAGAAGCAAGAAAATTTACAGTCACTGACTGTCGGTTTCACTATTTGTACAGTATTGAGAGACATTTATACACCCAGTGGTTGGCATTAGCACTGTGTGTATGTGCTTTAAGAGAGTGATGTGTGAATTCAGCCAGTTCTCTACCCAACCAAACAACCCTTTTCCAAGTCTTGTATGGCAAGACTTCAAAGAAAAAAGATTATTGCTTCCTTTGCCACATTACGATGGAAATATTTGTCGAACAGTTATTTCAATCTGGGTTTCAGGAACAGTTGGCAGCACAGCGAGGCAGCTTTCAGTCCAGCACATCATACAAAGTTTTATAGCTGAGAATTAGTTTCAGAGCGGGGCATATGAATGATGAAGACCGTCAGGAGACCAGAAAGACTGGAGAGAAAGAGAGAGCGAGAAAAATGAACCCCTAGAGAAAAACTGAGCAAAATTGCATTTTCATCCATTCATTCTAAATAAGGGTTAAACTACATAAAACAGCTGTTTAATGTAAGAAAGAAAGAGCCTTAGCAGAAAAATATTTAATATTTGAAGCATGTTAAACTCACTCAATATCATTGTATTTGACCTAAAAGAGGGTGTTTCATGCTGGAGCCAAACTGCAGGGTGAGTTTGCTAAAAAACAATGCCAAAATAGATATTTGGCTTTAATAGTTAACATTATTCAATAGCCTGCAGCCTATGTGACATCAAAAAATAATTTAGAGTAAAAACAACTTCATATATTTACATAAAAGATAATAATGACTTGGAATAACATGCACCAATAAATCATTCACAAAAAATATTCAATTGTCACGATGTCAGCTGGACATGCCATCGAGCTCCGTCAGAGGGCACTCCGGCCTGGACTATTTGTACTGTTTGTTTGTTTTTCCGCTCTGTGTCCAGGGGCCTGTTTCAGAAAGGAGGTTCAAACAACTCGGAGTTTAAACTTGAACTCTGAGTTGACTTACCCAGAGATTAAAAACTCAGAGTTTTGGGTTTCAGAACAGCTGATCTGAGTAAGGTCAATCAACTCTGAGTAGACT
>JAUCMR010021736.1:0-10197 GCA_032357425.1 Enteromius argenteus | reverse complement strand
ACCTACATCTTGGATGCCCTGGGGGTAAGCAAATAAACATCAAATTTTCATTTTTGGGTGAACTATCCCTTTAAGAGTCATTCTGCAAGTGCCCTGTCAAGTTCATCAAGTTTAAACTACTGTATCTATCAGGAAAAAAAACTGTTTAAACAGTGTGGCGTCTCAAACTAAATGAATACATTAAGTATTTTACAGGTCAGTGTTTTCCTTTAAAAATATTTATATTACTGGCAACCAGCAGAATCTTGGCAGAACCAACATAAATCTGTTAATTGTGAAAACAATTACATTTATTAAGGTAGAAAGTAAAGAGTAATATATTTAAAATACATTTTAAATATTAAGTATAGTTCAAATCTATTAAAATATTTACTGACATACGTCTGAAAGTAAGTGATATAAAATTAAACTTTATTTGGAGTATTACTTGCACACAATTCAAATTTCTTAATATTAAGCCTAAAACATGTTTTAATGTCACTATCGACGAGGCTTTTCAATAATATCACTCTTTAAATGCAAAATATTTCAAGTGTACCTGAAGTGTACTTGCAATAGTTCCACTTTAGCACAATCAAATAAACCTCATTAGGCCTATGTTTTTAATTGGAGTTCAGCACTGATACCTCCACACACTTAAAGTACATTAAATACAAATTAGTTGTTCCAATTTAGCAGACATTAAGTATACCAAAAGTATATGTATATGTGTTTGTAGTATACTTAACTGTGTTTCAAATACATTGTAATTAGTGCTGTCAAACAATTAATCATGATAAATCACATCCTGTCACGCTCAGATAGCAGACGGAGACTAGAAGGTAAGTTTTCAACAGGTGAGTATTTTTATTTACAGGTCAGGAGTAACAGAGAGGTCAGTGCAGGTAATCAACACAGGTTAGCATCATAGGTAAACAAACTCAAAGGCTCTTTTCCACAGCAGACAAAGGTGAAGTCAAACGAGTAGAACAATACTCAGTCTTTTAAGGCAGTGAAGATCTCTTTCTCTGAGACTCAGGCAGGTATAGATGCAGGAGTGCAGACGGATCAGGAGAGCGCGAAAGTCAGAGCGTCCTCCACAATGCTAAGTGGAGTAGCAATGAGCTCAGCCAACGCATGCTTGGCTGAGGCCAGGTTATATTGGGTGCCGGTGATTAGTGACAGGTGCTAGAATTCAGGTGACTGTGATCGGGTGATTAATATGGGTTCAGGAGTGGCTGGCTGTGATGTTTCAGTGACTGATCCAGGAACAGGTGTTTGTGAAGATGTGACACATCCAAAAGAAAAAGTAATATGGGTGTGTACTGTGTATGTTTGTTAATATATATATATATATATATATATATATATACTGTACACAGAGGCCTGCATATAAACACATATTTTGAAAATATTTATATTTATATTTAGATAATTTATATTTTATACAAATATATTTAAAACATAAACATAACTTATTTATGTTTCAGGGATGCAAACACAACCCCTCCAGCACCCCCAAAATATTAAATAATAATAACTTAAAATAGATGTGTATATATTAATATACACATATTAATATAATATACACAGTACACACACCTATATGAGCCTATGTAAACAAAAACTTTTATTTTGGATGCTATTATTTGCAAAAAATAAAAAAAATAAATAGAAATAAATATGCTTTGAAGAATGACAAGTTTGAATAAAAATATAAAAGTAAGATTATAAAAGTGCAAAGTATCTACTGCTAATATTTCAAGCAAGATTATATGGGATTTATGCATTGGTTGTAAACATTTTCACATTTTCATATGAATAGTTTAATCAAAAATTAACATTCTGTCATCATTTACTCACCCTCACGTTGTTCCAAAACTGTATGAGTTTCTGTCTCTTGCTGAACACAAAAGAAGATATTTTGAAGAATGTGCTTGTTCCTATTGACTTCCAAACAAATACTATAGCATCACCAACATTCCAAAATTCTTCAGGTTTAGAACAACACGAGACTGAATTTTCATTTTTGAGTGAACTGTCCCTTTAAATAGCCATCATGGGAGAAAGTTACTTTTTGGCTCCTGTTAGCATGGGGCTAGGCGTTAACATGCTAACCTGCCAGATGCTGACGTCTTGAGTAGACCACATAGAGGCTGTTTTCAGATGCAAAGTGAGATTTAGCGTATAAATTCATATCGCTCTTATGCCACATTCCAAGTTCTCCATGAGGTGTGGATGTAAATTTAAATTGTTATTTGCTGAAAATCTCATATTCAGGTTTGACGTCAATGATTCGTGACCATCACTGATGTAAAAACTGGTGCAGCACGTCTCGACACGCGTAAATCTCTGACTGCTCCTCGACACAATGCTCTCCGGAAAATCATCAAATGGAGCACGTTTACAGACTTTGACACCTAATTGACATGAGAGTGAATAAATAACTACAGTGTTTTGATTTCATGGTGAACAATTTGTTTTATTTTGTAGAGACACCAAATAAAATTCTCAGAAAGAGGGAAACACCTGGGATCCTAATGTGTGTGATTCATGTTATGGGTTCAGCTCTGATATCCACGAACAGGTCAGTGATGTTCCTGCGCACACAGCATTACCAGTACCACAACCATCCCATGGCTTTAAAAGAATTTATGAATGGACACGACTCACAATGGCCTGTGTCGACCGAAATGGTTTAACGCCACTCCCCAGAGATCAGTCATCGGGCTAAATTAGTTTCTATGGGAACGGTTCTAAACAACCACGGCTCTCTGTGTAGATTGTATTCGATAAATAATGACCTAAACATGTTGAGTCAAGACTCGTCTGGGAGAGAATGGCGATTTAATCCGGCTACATATACCTTGTCTATAGTGTCTTACAGCGTAGCACTTAAGCATTTTAGGGATTTGACCGTCCCTGTGTCAAAGTTCAGAGGCTATCATTCACCCTAATATTAGAAAGCTTAGTGAATATCCACAGAATTGCAACGCCCCTCAGTTAACTGCACACGTCCTTCAGCCTTTTTTGTGTATGTTTATTAAGTTGTTTCATACACTGCAGAAAATAATTTTCTTCCTTGTTATTTTTGTTTGTATTTACTGGCAGTTGGTTGCCAGTAACTTACTGTAGATTTAAATTGATTGTATTTACTGGCAACAGTTTGTTCAAAGATAAATGAACATTAAACATTAACAAGTCTTTATGTTTACAGGAAAAAGTAAATTAAATTAAATAACAGCCTCGTGCAAAGCATTTCTGAGAACCAATATCAGAAAAAAAATTGAAAAAGGTTGATGAGGATTTCTGGTTCCCAGAATGCTTTGCATGAGGCTGTTTTTAATAGTTTTATTCTGTACAGATAAGGACTTGTTTATGTTTAATGTTTGTTTATATTTGAACAAACTGTTGCCCGTACAGTTTGTTCAGTAAGTTACTGGCAATCAACTGCATAACTATTTTTACAGATTAAATACCTAACAGCAAGGGAGGGAAAAAAATTATATATAACATATATGTATAATTATTTAATTGAATATTTAATTCAGTAGGATTAAAGGGACACACATGATCATTTATTTTACAACATCTGGCAGACCATTTTTTACTCGTTTTAAGCATGAACTCAATGTGTTTAAAAAAATTGATTGGATTTTTATTATATAGAACTTTTTATTGCAATTTAATTCAATCACACAACATCACAAATTTGCTTATCTGCTTATAGTGGCTTAGAAATAATAAAGAATCTTACATATTTAATATAAAACATAGTAAAAAGTCATACAAAAAAGAGCACATTTTATTTTGAATTCTAGACCTTTATTATGGGCTTCTTTTGTACTCACTTCATTTTTAACATGTAAGATAATATATAAGATAAACAATATTTTTTCTGCTTCTGAATTTCATTTTTAATTCGATGTGTTACCGTTTCTTTGGAATTGTTTGTGAACTTAATTTCTGAGTGAAAATGGTTTCTACAGAATTCGTATTTGTTTATTTATTTCATTTTTTTTTATAATATAGCATGCATAGTTTTAAAATGTACAGCACTTTGTTATTCTTCTAGTTATTTACTTATAGCAGCAGTTATAGGAAGTCTTTTACACTCATGGGAAATTCACGGGAAAAACCTAACAAAAAGTTCTAGATCAACGATATGGCTTCAACAGAATTTAAAAATTTCCTGAGAACTTTTAAATAGTTAGGGGAGATATATACTTTATGTATAAAAAAGGAATTTCCTCACTTGTAAGTTGCTGAAACGATCTTTTGAAAGTGTTTTAAAATGATGTTTTATGATCTAACGTAAAATAGTGAATAATTTCGGGCAGGTCTCCAAAGATTACAGTTAAACTAATAGCAAAAATACACACTTTGTGTGAATCCTGCATTGCTCATAAAACCTGTTCATTTTTTGGTTCAATGCTGTTAACATGACTGAACTAAAACAAGTTGTGCAACAAGTCTCCTTCACATGACCTCAACTCAATTTGAACATGTGTGTATATGTATATTATAAAGCAAATATAAAATAAAATAATGTATATAAAATGTATCACAAATACATTTGTTTAGTTTTTATCAATTTTTCATGTTTAATATAATAGTAGTTAAAATAAAAAAATGACACGTTCAAAAAAGAGTTTTGACAGATCGATACCAAAGAAGACCAACTGCAATTTATTATGCAAATAATGTGATGATGTCATCTAGTCAGATGGAGAATGTCACACTTTTAAAAAGTCTATTGTTTATCCCAAAAAAATTTGTGACTCCCATTTTTTTAGCTTCAGACTCTGTATCCATCAAGGATTATATCTTGATGCATTAAATAAACTAATAGTAAAATATAATTTAAAAAAAAAAACTATATAGAGGGGTGAGAACCAGAAAGACTTTACAGCAGGGCCAAAAAAAATTACCATATTTTGATATGACTTTGTGTAGGCTACTAATTTGTAATCATTCATAACAAAAATGTGTACACTTATGGCTGAAAGTAAACTTTTGCCAAAAAGAATATATTTCACCCAAAATGTCACTTAAGCCTCCTGGTTCTCACCCCTCAATATAAGATCTTTAGAAACAACAAAAACTAATACAAATGACAAATATGCACAACAAACTAACTATAATTAACATGCAAGCATAAAATATAAAAATAAAAGGATTCAAGAAACCAACAAAAAAAACCTGCGGTGATAAAAAAATGCACATATTTCTGCTTGACTTTGTTATAAATGGCACTAAAGTCTTTTAAAACCTGTTCAGATGTGCATTCCAGCCTTTAGGGGTTTAGAACAACCCCAAACCACAATGTTGAAAGAATATCCCAGCACAAATTAGCATAACTTTGGCAGGACTTTAGAGTTTTGTTCATATCTCTAGCATAGACCAATATCCAGGCTGAAGTTAAATGTCCACAACGGACAGGGGGTGGAGCTGGTGTGTGTGGTATAAAGCACATGCCATCCGCCCTCACAATACCCCCCCTCCACCACACGCCCTCCCTCTCCTCCAGCTCTCCAGCAGCACGGCAAACTCATCTCTAACACCACAGTGCTGCTCTCGCCGTCACACACTCTCCTCTTGCGGAGTCAAAATAAACACTGTTCATTCGGTTCAGTTGTTGGCGTAGCAGGTAGCAGTAATCCTCCGGCGTGGAAAGGTACCTGACTCTGGGACCGTAATCTCCATCCGTAATGAGGCGCGGGGCCCACATCGCGTATTTGGAGATACAACTCTGAAGAGCGGCAGGATTCGGATCGGGACGTGTTTGAGGAGAGGAGAGCATGATGGGATTTTGGCTTCTGTAGGGACTTGCAGTCAGCTTTTCCTCACTTTTATGAATCATTACAGAGGAATCTGTTGGATAAACATCTGTTTGAAGCTGTTTTGCGAGTGATTACTTCTTTCGGAGTTGTGTATATAAAGGATGTAAGACAAGAACCTGCACAGTAAACATTTAAAGAACTGCACATGAACAGCTGCTTATGTGAACAAGTGCTTCCAAATTCTCCAAACATATATATATATATATGTATTTTCATGAGTGATAGTTTGCAGGTGTTTTGAGTGACAGATGGTTGGCATATCCTTTAATTACCCGTTTTTTGTGAAAGTGTAATGCTGGCTGGGAGAACAGCTAATGGGTTTCTATTCGGAGCACTCATTATTTCAGGCTGGTTGCTCATCACAGTACACACTGAGAGAACATTCTTCTATATCTATTTTTTCCACACTCGTTTTTTAAAGGCTGGCTGCTTTAACAAGTGCAGAATGCGAGGACATTTTCTTCCTTTTTCTCTCCTGTTTTGGCAAAAAGTCTCCGAAGTTTAATGCAGTATGAGGATATTTGGATATTTTGACACCTTTGGCATTCCTGGATTTCTGGAGGACCCTGTAACTGATGAACGCAGTGCATCTCCTGGACGAGCCTGTGATTTTTCATGAACAGAAACCACAGCAGTCCTTCACTCTTCTAAAGAGAAAGGGTTGGATTATTGATCAATGCCATTTTAGCCAGAGGTCAGCTGAACAGACACGCTGTGGAGTCTGGATAAGCCGGGCAGACGGTAAGAACACATCCTGCTCTCACAGCTTAACTACAGCTTAAGAGCCGAGATTTTCTCAAACACAGTAATGGGCAAAAATCTTGCAAAGAAATGCAAAGAGGTGTGTGCAACAAGGCTGTAGCATGTCTGTTTAGTACTATTTAAAACACATGCTAAATAATAACAGTTACTCTTTACATTAGGGAGTCCAATGGAGTTTTTCATTTGTGATGCTGAACTTCTCAGAGCAAGTGCTCATGGTGTAAGAAACTGAAAAACAACAAAAGTGACGCATATGGACTGAAAAAAAAAAAACAGACAAAATACAATAAAAAGCACTCTCTGTTAAGTTTTTAGTTTTTGTTAATATTTTAAATTAGATTTTATTTTATATTTTCATGTTAATTTCAGTTAAAGTTTAATATTTATATTACATTTTTGTCACTTTTATTAGTTTTTGATGTTTTAAAATGTGTCTATGTTTACTTGAATTGTATTAATTTTCAATTAATAATGAAAACGAAAAACGTTGCCTTGGAAACTAGCTAAAACAAAATAAGTTATTGTTTTATATATTTAATTTCAGTTTTTATTTAATTTCATTATTTCAAGTAATTAATTCATTCATGTGATTTCCTTTACTACTTTGAGTTAACTAAAAAATGCTACTTTCTATATACTGATATAAAAATAAAAATATTATACAAATATCGTATGCCTTACACATTTGTCACCTTTAAAGTATCTGGTAACACTTTAGAATAGGAAACACTATTAACTACGACTTTTCCCTCAATAAATTCTTAATTTGCTGCTTATTAAAAGTTAGTGCTGTAGTTCTTAAGTTTAGGTATTGGGTAGGATTACGGATGTAGAATTGTAGGCATTAATATGTGCTTAATAAATGGCTAATATTCTAGTAATATGTATGCTAATAAGCAAATAATAGGTGTAACCATAAAATAAAGTGTTACCAAGTATCATTTCATCTTATTTCTATGAATGTGCATTCAGTGTTGGCAAGAGCCAGAGCTTATTTAAGTTTCTTTGCCATCAGAAGATGCCAAATGAAAGAGAAAGTGACAGATTGAGATCTGTCATCTGCATCATTCCTACTAAAGCACACACAAACATGAACATCCCAGAATCATCATCAGCTGTTCTTGCATTTACATCAGGCACACCTTGTCCTTTCACAAAAGCATAACATATTCTGATCTTTCTAAAAGTCTGACTCTGTACTTTTAGCAATATGAACGGAATGGCAAAAGACAGAATGGACAGAAGAAAGGTATTATGAAAGGATTTTGTTCAGTGGTTTGCCTCTGCTTTTTAAATAACTTGCTATGTTGTGTGTTACTGCCGCTTTGTTAAGATCTGATGGTCCTCTCTTAGGAATATCAATATCTTTGGCTCTTTTCACATAGTCCAAAAATCTTCTAACATGTGTGATTCTCTAATTACGTAACCATACTGACAGATAACAATAGAACAATATATTGTTCCTACTACACTATTTGAGGCAACTCCCACTGCTTCATCTTCTCAGACATGCGGTTACTCTCATTTTTTTCAGTTCTTCATTCAACCTTATATTCTCCAACTGTTCATAACTTGAAGCTGACATAACATTTGTGAACTTATGCATATAATATGAACCAAACTTCTGTTCTGACTGCAGAAAGTGTATTTTTAAGTTCTAAAATTAAAAACTAACTGAACTGCTTGTGTGAACAGATGCGTTTTTGGCACCCCAAACAAAACTGACAATGGTATTGCGCAGCTGTGTGAACCTTAGTTTGCATAGATAGTGAACCATGTAATTGTGTGTGCACTCCTGTGGTTTCAATTCAGGACCTATTACATTAATCGTTCATGGAAAAGCCCAACTGAGTCATTTAGTACTTCAACACAGCTTGTCCATCACTACCGTCATCATTATCTGGATAAAACAAATCTGCCCAGATATGTTTATGATGGTCTGCCAAAGGAAACACAGCTTCACCTGAAGGGACATCCTTTCAGAACACTGAACAACTACAAAATTGCAAGCCCTTTCAAACAAGGGTGGCTATTTCTTTAACAACAGAAAGGAGGACATTTCCGTGAAGGATTTAGTGCCAGAATAGAAACTGAAAAATAACCTAGTGACAGAAATGTAAATGCAATTTGCAAAAAATTACCAACAAAAGCTATATTTGATTCAACAAATTTGATCAAAATAGTAAAATATGATATGAAAAAGATAAAAGACTATACAAAAATCAAATATAAATCTGTTCTCAGAAGTTCTAATCTGAATCAAACAATTCATGTTGCTCCAAAGTACTGATCTGAATCAGCTGTTTCACAAACCCAACAGAGACAAGATGCTCCAAATTACCAGTCTGAGTAAAATTATTCATGCTTTATGCTCCGGGCTCCAAAGTTCCAATTTGAATTGATATATATGTATATATATATATATGTATATATATATAAATTTAATGCTATTACTAATTCAATTACAGTACAAAAGTTTATGAAAAAATACAGAATTATTTGAATAAACCTTAATATTCTTTTATGTTCAACCCAAATCAATTATAGTTCCCACTTCCAGGAAGGCTGCTTTTAATCAGTTGATTGATGTGGACAAATGAAAGCAATCACCTAAAGGCACTGCAGATTTTCCTGTGTGCGTTAAGGTCCATTGAGAGTTTTCAGTGTCTCTGCATCATTAAAATGTTTAAAAGACTCTTGAGAGCTTCTGAAATTCATGAAACATCTCATTCGTGCATGTCTCATGAATGTTTCATGCATTTGCAATTCATAAACACGATCAGCACCAAGCTCTTACGTTACACTCCCTTCCCTGACTGCAAAAATAAACAATGAGCTGAATTTGAGCCATTCATAATATAGCTGATAAACATCAGGGTGGTTACGTTTAATTTAAGAGGCATCTGTTCATTTTCCATGAGTTTTATACTGTTGTTTAGTATGTAGTAAACAAGGCCACTGAATACAATGCCAGAGATGTGAAGAAACCTAACACAGTTCTGCACATCAGAAGAAGACAAGGCGAGAGCAGCAGTGTGATTGATTTTGTCCTGCTTTCAGCAACTCAACTTCCTCTGACTCTGCAGATAAAGAGAAACGTCCACCCTTACAGTCATTTGAATTGGATCGCACCGTGCACTACCTAGGATGGTCTGAATAACATTTAGCAAACAATACACTAGAACATATTCATCTAAATGCATCATTTATACATGGACTAATCATAGTATTTAAGAAGTGAGGTGTGTAATTTATGGGTCACTAACGTCACCAAACGCAATTGCAAAAGCAATGAAAGCTTCTCAAACACTCCTCCCACATACCATTGGTCAAACAAACAGATAGTCCCACCCCAAATTCACATCATTGGTTGCCAGAGTGGGACTGGTTGAGCACAATGACTTTCATCAGCACATTTGTTGTTTTTTTTAGTAGTAGTAGTAGTAGTAGTCAATCAGTAAACAGACATAGTTGTCTCCGCATAAGACTTTTCATTATAATCAAGTATTTGAATACATTCAAATCACATGAGGCAATATTTTATTCACAATAGGACAGAGAACATAAATGCTCAAATTGAGAAAATGTACAATTTTATGCACAAAATTATTTC
>JAUCMR010021735.1:0-10198 GCA_032357425.1 Enteromius argenteus | reverse complement strand
GGAATATCAAACAAGCATGAACAATGCAAGACTGTAAATCGGCTGCAGGTTAAATCCAAGGTTGACGTGTAACTCCTGAAACTCAAGGGGAAGCAAAAATGTCGGCTGATGATTGGAAATATCTAGAAGTGCGTTTTGTAATTAAGGCAAAAAAAGAAGCAACAAACAGACTGAAGGATTGTCATAAAAAATTATTTAAAAACTAAAATTGTCGTTTGCTGTAGGTTCACAGCTTAAAGTCTTTTGACAAATGAAAAAAAAAAAAAAACACACACAAAAAAAACATTTATTGTTGTTGTTCCCATTAGGTCTTTAAGTTTTATAATCCGATGTAAGGCACGCTTATCCACGTTTGTTCTCATAATCTGATATCTATGACCTGCTCCCTGGTCCTCACACACACACACACATCTGTGCCACAAATTCACAATGAAAGGCCTTCACAATTGGTGTGAGCAGATCCCTTGCTGTGGCTGGGTTGATAGGATAGCGTAGACCACCTTGTCGCCAACTGCGAGGTCGATGGAATTAACCTTACAAGGCATCAACAAGCCAGTCTTCTTCCCATTATTGACGTCTGTATTTGGAAAGGCAGTACTTATTGAAAAAGGGAGAAGACTGAACATGAATATCGATTGTGGGGGAGAGTGGAACTGAGGATGCGTTAAAAAGCTTCCTGCGGAGAAGAGATTGGGCCGAATGTTTGTTCAACCGCTCTACGACAGTCCAAGCATCGCTGAGCAAAAATGCACTTTTGGATGCGGTTTCTTGGCTACAGGGACTCTGACTTTTTTTTGAGGGGGGGGGGGGGGGGGGGTATGCCGGGTATGTTGTATTTTAATTTAAACTATATTACATGCATTGATTTTATACAAATATGTTAGTTGTAACTGACAAGGAAGTCTATTAAAGCTGCAAAAAAAAGAGAAAAAATCTATTTGAGGTAACTAAGACACTGAAATAATTGAAGTTACTGGTTGTTCATATATAACGTGTAGTTAAAGACTACTTTTTTTTCTTTTACCAAGAAGAACTGAAACTACAAACCATCTTAGATATTGCTGGCATACATGATTTAAAAAAACAAACAAACAAAAAAAAAACCTGATTCCAGTAATATTGATAATGGGCTTTTTTGTTTTTGAATAAATTGGCTATATATATATACACATAGGAATTATTGTCAGCAATTTTGAAAGAAATCCTTATTTATTGAGCTTAAATATGCATAATGCATAGTTTGCAACCTGTAAATGCAATATAATGAGTTTACTGAACCTGAAATCATATCACACCTACTAATTATTGCAAGCAAAATTAAATTGCTTGGTTTTCAGAATATATTAATGCATATTAATTAATTTGGTAGACAACTGCATGCTGTGGGAGGACTCTTGGCATCTAATAACGTGGTGCTAAATAATTAAACCAACCTCATATTTTGATGCCATTTATAATTTTTGCTCTCTTTATCACTCTCTCTCGCATGCGCGCATTTCAGAGGAAATACTTGATGAAATTTCAAATCAGTCTTTCATGCAATCACGCACAAAACACTTACAAAAGTTTCACGATAAGAAAGTTTCATTTTCTATTTGATTATAGTGCTGCATTGAGACTCATAACAAATGAGTGTTAAATGCTGTCAATGTTAATTTATTAAACCCCTCACATAATGATCCGAGAGCTGTCATTGTGAATGTATCTGCGAGCATAATAAAATGTTGGATTGTAATTGTAAATGTAATGATTCTATTTATATACAAAGATTATGAGCAGCACACACAATTTTGCATGAAATATTCAGAGATTAAAAGTGGAGAAGAGCAGAAACTCACATGGAAACACATTCAAGATGCTCGAACCAAGGCAGCATATCACTACGCCCACTTGACCCTCCTTACAACGGCCTTTTTCTGCAGAAGGAAGAGTTAGCAGCTGTAAAATCTGATCTGAAGATTTTAATCATGTACAAACAAGTCGGTCTGAATAATTAATTAATCCCACTCCATAACTCTGAGGGGGATTATTTTTTTAGGGACTGGCAACAAAAAACAGCTGGCACAGACCTGCCTCTCTCTGTAGCTGAGCAGATTGTGTGCGATTTTTACTGTTTGTTAAACTCCCCGTGCTCCTCTCTGTCACAGCCAGAACAACGTGAGAAGGAGTATCATGTCCAGGAGCTATTTAGATAAAACCTGTCAGAGCTTTTATTTTCACATATCACACTGTGCTACTCAGTGAAGGATCATTTGTGGTAGTGTGATTGTTTACAGAGTTTTATATTGCACTGATGCTATCAATCTGCCAATAAATACTGGGATGCATTGATTACAGATTTAACAATAAATTATAGGTAATTACTACTAATGCATTTCATGCTCATCTCTTATTCAGTTCTAGCCCAAAAGACAGTTCTTGGCCTAGTTTCAGTTTTAAATATTCTACCAAATTTAAATGCAGTGTGGGCATGTTCAGTGGTGTCCCTAATTACAGTACATGCTTTTAGCATATTTTTAAAAAATAAATATACTTGTTTTAAAAATTGTAATTTGAGGGAACACTTTAAATTCCTTTAATTCTTTAAATACTTTACTAAAATTGATTTACTAAGATGTAGATGAGTCCTTTATACATATTATTGCTTTCTCTAGTGAAAAAAATAAATAAAGAAATAAATAAAATCATCTTGTCTGAACCAGGAGAGAAATATGCACTGATTAAACAACATTTATAAGGGGTCCAAAAGAGTGCTAAACAAATGTTGGTTGATTTTGATGTCAAAGGACAACAGTGGATGGACGTTTTCACTCTAGGAAGCATTAACATTGATTACTGACTAGACGATTTAAAGTTAAACCACTTTAATGATGAATTTGATTCTTACCAGCACACAGCTTTTTCTTCACAAGAAGAATTCGATTGGAGTCATGTGGATTACGCCCATATTGTTTCGATATAGCATGCAGGAGTCTAAACTCAAATTACCTGCCAGTATATAAGGCCTAAAATAAAAAGCAATGAATTTGAAATTACTTTTTTTTTTTTTTCAGTCATATACAGGCAACATATAAAGTGGCTGTATAGCTGTAGGTGATTGCTGCCAACTTAATCACAACTGTGAATCACAAATCCAATGTTAACAAACATATTTATAGTGGAAATGAACTAGTTTTGTGCGTGACTTTTTAGACAGATGCAAGCATGGATGCTGTTATTGTATGTGCATGTATAATACTCCAATTACTTAAAAATTTGAGAGCAAAGAATTCATTCAAAGTAGGTTGTAGCAGAATAACAGAGCTCAAAGATAGCAACATGTAGACATAAACACCTGCTTAGGTGGAGGAGTGTGAAAGTTCAACACAACACCTGCTCTGTTGAAACATGAATCATCAGATGGCAGCGTGGAAAGCTTGAGATGCAAAGACTTGTCTGCTTTGATAGGATTTATCATCACACTACATACAGATATTATATACATAACACATGCAGCCTGTATATCAGTCCATCAATCCTATTTCACAAGGATGCTGGAGCCCAAAGCCATGGAAGGATAGCCAATGAGATATATATATATATATATATATATATATATATATATATATGCACACAGTATAAAACAGGTCCCAAATACAAAAGGTAGATGTTTAGACTGTGAAATATAAAATACTACTGCAATATTAAAACATAGCACCCAAATACAATATTCAGAAAGGATGTAAAAAGCAAGAGTGCATGTAGACATGTTTGTTTTCCTGTTTTCAGTAACTTTATATTGGTAATCCTTGGCAGCACAGGAGCTAATCCTTTCCTGCAATCTCATCCAATCTGGTGAACTCAGCCAGCTTTATCTTCCCTTCTTATTGTAATGATAATAATAACCAGCCACTGTCCTTTCATCTTTCTCTCCATTACTATTGTATCCTCTGCCTTTTGCAGGATCAGAAAAGCAGATGGCCTTTTTGGCTTTGCTTAATGTAATCCCACAGAAAATTCATTTTAAATACGAGCTCAAAATCTTTAAGTAGGTGGTCTTAGGTCCAGTACCACATGTTTTCAATACAACCTTGGTCTTTCGTTTGCTCCATTTACTGATAGTTATTGCAATGTCAAAATGCTGCATAAATATATAGAGTATAATACTTGAAGTTGCTCATCTGGTGCAGAATCCGATGAAAGTAACATGTACTTTTTGTAGTTTCTTACTGCCACTCAGTTCCATATCCAAGGTTGTTTTTTTGTTTTGTTTTTTTTTTCTTGGGAAATTGAAAATTAATTAAAACTGTAAATAAATAAATAAACAAACATCTAATTAGAATATACAGAAACCATTCAATGGGTGTGAATGGAGAAAGATGCCTTTTGCAACAGATGGTGTAGTAATGATGTTCACCAGCAGGTGCTAACTAAACTATTCAACCAGCCAAATCTTGACCTCTTGAAACAGATTGTTTTATACTAAATCCCCCTCAAAGAAATGGCCTGAAGATGCAATTAAGCCTGTTTATTCATTCCTAATAGTTTGTTTTAAGGAAGCTTTGCTTGTTTTCATCCTAAAAACACAAAGTATTTTGCTTTGTGTGAACTTGAATTAATACATTAGATCTGGCTCAGTGATTATTTTTAAGCTTCATGCTTATTCCATTGCTAATTGACTTGTCTTTTTTCAAGCTCTGGGAATGATTTCTCTTTGGAGCTTTCCAAAACCACTTCCGTCTAGGTTGTAATGTCACAGATCAAATTCCTCAGCACATTAAGCCCTTTTTTCTCCATTAAGGAGACAAACTCGGTTATCAGTTTCATCAAGGATTTTATTGCATAAATGTATGAAAGATCTTTGCATTTGCATTCATGTATCCTCTCCTTATCTCTACTCAGAAGCCCCCTTCCTTTCCCCTATAAGTGAGCCTTCTTTGCTGGTGGAAAGGTCAGGCCTCAGCTAGGCGATGACCCGCAAGAAGAGCTTTCATTAGAAATCAATTGCTGGGACCTTTTCGTAAGGGAGCAGTTTAGCTCAGGACACTCATAAAATGAGAGAGAGAGCGAGAGAGAGAGGGAGGAAGAAAGAGAGAGCTGGCCTGAGGGTATCTCAAACACAAGGCTCAAATATGAGCAAATATGTGTTTAATCTGCTCATCCCACTACTTCTGAAGTGCTAAAACACACCTACACTGTCATCGTACACTCATTCTCTTATTCTCTTCAAGCTCTAGGTGGCTATTTAGGTTTTAGTTTTTGTGCAACATTCAGGGGTGTATTTAACACCCTGTGGAGTGAGTTACAGTTTTTATGTATGTGGATGGGTAAAAAAAGATTACCAGAGAAAATAATAGCAGCGTTTTAACCACACTCAAAAGGATTCTATGCATTTCTTTGTTGCGTGTTTATGTGACTCATCTGCCACTGAGGTAGAAGCCTCTACACTGTATTTAAAATGTTTAAAACATGTTTAAAATGTCAAATGGGAGATTGCCAGTAAAAAGAAGTGACAGATTTGCATTTCCTAAACAGTGCTGTCAGAATTATTCTGTGTGCTTCATGAAGAGAAGAGGATCATTTGTTCCAGCAGCTTTACTAAATGGCCCATTTGATAGGCCATAGGGCATTTGATAGGTTGCCTGTTTTGTTTTTTGTTTATATATTCAACACACAGAGACTAAGAAAGTAAAGCCCACATAAGATTCCATGTTTTAAAATGTTCTACGATTACTGCTACTACTACTAATACATTACTAATAATAAATAATAGAAATAAACAATAACAAAACAATGTATGTTAAACATTATAATGTTATGTATGTTAATTTTTTATAATATGTTATGAAAAAGAAGAGGGTGTATCATTATACTACATTTAAATTATTATTCATGATTATTCATATATTTAAATGTACCCTTCATATAATAATTATTATAATTATTATCTGCTTATTGTCTTATAATCATATGTGTTCCTGTTTTCACAATTGTTTTCAGGTTATCTTGTTATCTGGTTATTTTCTACAAAAAAAGAAAAAAAAAAAAAAAGATAAAGACTGTGTATATTTATGCATTTCTCATTACCATTACAAATCCTCAGCTACATATAAGTATCCAGTTTTGAAAATGCTTGTACAAAGTCCGGGTCAAAAGTGCATTCGAGTATGAACTTACGCACACAGACTCTCTCTTTCTCGTAAATGAAAGCAGTTTGCTCATTAACTACTGAACACAAACATCTTCAGTCGCCCCTTTGTTATTGTTCCCCACCATGCCATACTGCAATTACTGCAGGCAGTTTGTGATATTACAGCCCTGATTATAACTGCTATTCCACTTGTGCAAGAGCCTCTCGTCATAATGGAGCGTCCAGCAAAACAGCTCAGCCAATTAGGTTTCATTTAGTCCCTTATTGCAAATGTCACATCAAGAGCGATTGACCCCGGGTCTGCACCCCCCTCCTTTCTGCCTCATACAAAACTAGTCTTGGCACAGCCTAATACTTCTGATGCTCATACGGATACCGGCCGTGTATTCCCGCAACAGTTTCCAAGGGCAACTAGGCCAGTGCTGCCTGTCTGATCTGGTTAATGTGGCTGTAATCAAATGAGGGAAATGGCTCTTATGGAGGTCAATTATGTATCTGCCGCCCTGCTGAGGAGACGTGGCCTGAGTGGTAACAGGGGCTCGGAGGGGCCAACAGGGACACCGTCCTCCCACTCGTTCTCTCTTCCTGCTGTGCATCAATATTCAGGCCGGGCAGGAGCAACGACAGGACAGAATGTAGTTGGCTATCATTCAGTGCTGCTCCCTCTCCTGGATTTCTTTTAATTATCATCTTCCTGCTACTCAGACTTTAATAAACACCCATGATGATTCCTTCTGTGGTTTATATATATTGTCTTGCACTTGCAGTTTTATGAATTGCAAGTCCATACTACTGTGTATGTATTATATATATATATATATATATATATATATATATATATATATATATAGATATAGAAGCTCAGCATATGGCCCTGCATACTATAGGTATATAATTACATATAATTTATTTTGGGGGTATTAGGATGAGGATATAATAATAAAAATTATAATCATCGTCATCATGTGAATATAATTACTAAGAGAGTGTTTTGGGTAAAATGATATGATATGATATGATATGATATGATATGATATGATATAGTTGTTATTTTTATTATTACTACTGTTACTGTTTTATGTAAGTATCAATAATAATAATAATAATAATAATAATACATATACATATACATATACATATATTTAATAATGTATTTTAAGATATTAATATAACACATTCTATTTAAATGTATTATAAAAAAAGATTAAAATTACCAAGAGAGTATTGTGGGTAATATGACGCTAATGTATGATGATGAGAATGATGATGATGATACTAGTATCACTGCTCTTTTATGTATTCATAGAAATATATTATATAAGTTACATATATATGTAAGAATATATTTTAGTTTTTCTATTTACATATATTATTGTAATAATGAGAAGGAATGCTGTGGAGAATCCTGGGGTAATAGGATACTGTATTATGACTATGATGATGACAGATTGTTGTATTATTAATGTTTATTATAGTTGTTGCATTATTAATGTTTTTTAAAGCATAATTATGAAAACAATTGATTATGAAAATAATGACCATGATCATGGTAATCATACATTAAAGTTTACTGAAAAGTGATATTAACATCATCCTTACCAATAATAATAATAATAATAATAATAATAGAGATGAGTTATGTGCAGAGTCATATTAGTGTTAATCTTTTCATAGCCTTCCAATTTTTGCCCCAGTATACACAAAAATTAATATAGAAAGAAAGGAGAGCAGTTTTATATTTTGCAGGTGTCACCAAAGACCATGTTTACCACCACACCACAGGTATATATTTAGCCAGAGATTTTTGTTAGCTTGTTCAAACAAGATGCAAGATGTTTATTTATGTGAAGAGGTGCAAATTAAATGAAGTTTTCATTTTTGAGAATGTTTAAGATGCTATCATTTCCTAATTGACATCAGTGAATCACAGCCGCTGAACGCCGCAATGAATTTAATCACACAAACCTTTAAGTCAATTACCGTCATGTCATTTCTGAATACACAAGAAGTCAATTAGCAAATGATGGTGTTTAACAACAGTTACTGTTGTGTGAACACATTTTAAAGCATGCCTGTTAAAAAGGGCCCCATGACACCTTTCACTACAAAAGCTGGAGATGTTTTTGCAAACATTTTATGTCAATCTGCTGATATTTTCATCTCTTTCTTCCTGTTCTCACTGCATAAGTCCCACAGTGATACCTGCTGCTACTAGTACACAGGGGCATCAGCTAATGATGCCGAAAGCTGACAGAAGTCTGGATATTGTCTGATCTGGCTAAGGATTTGGCAATGAAGCGTGTTTTGGCAGATGAGGTTTTTTTTTTTTTTTTGTGATGTAGCCAGGGGGCAAGACGTCTTCCACTTGGCTATAAAGTGCTTTGGGAGAACAGAAAGCCCCCACATGAAAACAAATTAGTGTCACCTTCATCCTCTTGACCTGTCATTCCAAATAGACCAACACATTTTTAGTCAGCTTTGAAGATTTGCCTGTGCTTCATGCAGCGCTCCCAACTGGCTTCTCTCACAATCATTACACAGTTAGCGATTTCCAGGCGCACATGTTAGCATGCGCAGCGAGCATGTCGGAACCCTGGGGAAAGCTTTTAGGACTAATGTGACAGCGTTGCTCTGATGTCCTACAGGTAAAGTGACATTCATCATCCTGCCTTGAGACTGGGTGACCCCAAAGAGCTCGCTCAGGAAAAGATTGAGCTTCTGTTTTTCATGGGAGATCATTTCATAGCCCTTATCCCTCTGGCTCCAGGGACAGCATTAGAAGTGTGTCTGGAGAAGTCACTCTATATGTTGATATAAGAGCGGAGGGTCAGGGAAAAAGGAAGAGTCTGTTAGGACAGGAAGCACAAACAGTTCTGAATCGACCCGTTTGGCCTCAGATGGCGAGACATGTTCGGTCAGCAGGAGCACTCTATCACTCATCCATGAGGCCACATATAGAACAGCAATGGCATTTGTGGCCTCATAAAACAAAACAAAACATTTGATCTTACATAATAAATATATATATATATCATATACAGATGGATTAAATGGAATTCTTGGACCTTTTAACACAAATCAAATCTGTGACATTGACCATGATATTTTTCAATTTCAAATGAAATTCATATTATTATTATTCTACTGAATTTTTGTTGTTAAAAATGTCAGTTAAAGCTTACCCCAATGGCATCTAAGGTGTAGGTGTCTTTTTTTTCCTCATTAGATTCAATTTTTTGATTTTTAAGTCAAACCGTTGTAGTCTGTCAGTCATATAATGGTCAGTATAGGGAACTTTCTCTATGAGAGGAAAAAAAAAACATGCACAGAGAAATCCAAATTAAACCATACCCCATCGTAACGATACATTCATGGCCTAAGACATTTATATAGTTTTTTTACCTCTTGTCCACAATGCCCAGATGATCTGAGTGCGCGCACGCATCCGGTGCGTGACGTGAGTGCGCGCTCTGGCGTAGTCTGAGCGCTAGCGCCGGAAGTGATCTGATCTCTCGTGTGTATACATCAGTCATTGGGTGCGTTCGAGATGCGCTATACTAGCCTGCCACCGGCTGGCGAGAGCAGCCCCTTGCAGTCGGGGGAGGAGTAAAGAGGCGGCCGACAGGTCGGTTTCCGTAGTGTGCTGCTGAATCAACGTCATTATGGCAGACCACGCGATTTTTGCCTTGATCGTAGCGGAAGAAGTGGATGCGATTGAAATTCCCATGTTTGAATATCAGATATTCGATTGAAAGATCGAAAGATCGAAAGAAAAATGATCTTCCCAGAATGCATTGTTTTGTAAGGCGCCGGCAGCTGATTTCTTGGCGCAGCATGAAGTCGAACACACCTATTGTTTACACAGAAGAGATTTTAGAAGTGTTACCTTCAGGCTTTCACTGTGAATATCTAAACATATTTAGACGTACAGCACATTGAAATGGAAGACGATTCTGATATATCAACAGACAACGTTGATTTTTTTTTTTTCCACAACCATATTTATTTCACCCAGAATACAAGAAATCAGAAACCAGAAATCAAGAACAGAGCCCGCACACAGGTCAC